>JAGVSQ010006323.1:0-16530 GCA_022683975.1 Rhyacophila evoluta
GTGGCAACCAAGTCGGATGGACCGATGGGTCCAACAGCTGGTTGGACCGACTTGACTAACTCTTCCCGCTCCGTACACATTCTTCGATTCAGTCGGTAGAGCATTGGACTTTACAGCTTATATAACCTAGATATCAGTTAATATTACTTAATTTAGGTTGGGTCAGGTTATATCAATTAGATCAAGTTATGTTTGGTTAGACCAGGACTGTTCGTGGATTCCTTTTGTGTAGAAAAAAATTGCAGTTATTTGTATAAGTGGGGCTCTTGGAAATTTAGGTTTAGGACGTCGACGCAACCAGCGTGGCAATTTGGGTTGACCAGACCTGGATTAGACACCTTATTATAGTGGATTAGTTATTACCTAGCAGTAGAATTTGAACCTACGATTTCTGTCGCCAAATGGTGTATGCTTACAGATCGACCACCGTGATGATGCATAGATTAGATATTACTCCAATACATAAATGTCATCCGACAAGGTGATTCGACCACCCATTCTCTAACTGTTTTACTGGAAACAATAAAAAAAATATTTAAATAGCTTGTGGTTGGCAACCCAATGACCTATGTTATAAATTGAGATCGAAAAAGCTGTATTTTATATTTTGCAAACCAGACACCTTTAATGTCGGCGTCGATTCGCACAAAGGACAAAAAGATCTCTCAGTTACTGTCAAAGTTTTCGACCAGAGGTGCCCACTGCATTTGAAATAAATAAATAACCAAGATATCTATTGACTCCAAAAGAAAGCCGCTACTGGACGTAATATGTATTTCTTCCAGCTGTAAATCATCATCTGTCATTGCTAAAAGTATTTAATGAATAAAAAATCTAAAGTGAGTTGCATTTAAGTATTTAATATCTTCAGAAGTCTTTTACGGAGTGGTAGAAAATACGTTATTGTAAGAATTCAAATATAATTACATAGAATATCGACGCCAATATTGCAGGAACACGTATCTTAATTTTTTGATTTAAGCCACTTTGTTAAGTAAAGTTTTATTTTTTTCAATCTTTTGTATTATTGGCACATTTTCGCACTAACACATAATTTAAGCGCGTCTTATAAACGTATGTGTTATTGCAAAAATGTATGAATAATAAAAGAGATTGCAAAATACAAAACTTTACTTTAAAAAGTGGCTTGAATCAAAAAATTAAGATACGTGTTCCTGCAATATTGGCGATAATTTGTAATGTATTGTTCCGTATAATTTTATTTTACCTATTCAACTATTTAAGGTCTCATATTTAAGTCATATCAAATAAACATATTTTTAAAGCATTCATAAATACTAAACATATGTATTTAACAAGTATTGCAATAGGTTGACAACCAATCCTTGTAAACATCAATCTATCAAGAAATATCTTCATACTATGAATTCATGTATAAATGGTCCACGTATCGTAATGCGGGAATTATTTTATCGTCGCCTGAGGATTGATTTGTCGAATAGACCAACCAAGCCATATGATTGCTGTAAAGAAAAAATTAAATTACAGTATATAATATTTTTAATTTCTCCACGGTAGTGTACTTAGTTGGTAACGCGCGCGTCTAGGAATCCAAGGAATGCAGGTTTGATTTCCGGTCTGTCGGATTTTTAAAATCCGAAAATGCAGGACTGGATGCTCATTGGGTTGAGTAATTGTCTGACAAACAATTATTGCGAAAAATAATCTCCCAAGACGTCTTCACATTGTGGAGATCCATATAGTTCTCTTTCGTAGTGGATATCTTCATACTGTGTAGATGCATATGCTCCACGTTGGGAGCGAACATGGTATATATAAAAAAATGTATTTTATATAAAAACCTTATCAATTGAAAATACGTTATAGAAATGGATATTCAATAAACCAACCCTAAAGCGACGATATGTTCAAATAACTATTAAAAAAGATTATTAGCTAAAACAATTATCAGACGTAGGTAATCTGAAACGAAAAATTACAAGTGTACACTCGGTGACCGGACCACATGTTGAGAATCTCCAGAACTTAGACCACCTTTGTAGTAAAAAGGTTCGAGCTAACTGCCATGTGATTTGCTTGCGTCTTGTTGTCTCTAGGACAAAGCAAATTATGTAACAAACAAAAAAATAGCGTATCTCCAAAACGAGCAAATATCCGAGTAAGGTGATATTTTCGACCTTGCAATTAGGACCTTTTTTATAGATCGCCATGCTACACAGCTTATGGAATCATTTGCTATAATTATAAAAACATATCAATCACGACAAAGCAATACCTCGTATAACACACAGCGTAAATAATACAAGAGATGAAAATAACTCTTTGTACTCAATATCATTAAAAAAAAATCCGATTTTTTTTAAATGTCGGCATTGAAAATATTTATTAATTTTACAGTTACATAAATAACATGGAATTTGACGAAATAACACTGATTAAACGCAGCTTTTTGTCATCTGTAGAATTTATTCCGTGTGGTATACGAGATATTGCTCTATCATGAGAAATATATAATTATACAACACATCTAATAAGATTGTCGGCATGTTTTTAATTTTTAAAAAACATTTACAAACACGCGATCTTCATTATTGGATACTATTTAGACAAAAAATTAAGACCCTTTTTTGTAAGCAGTGGCGTAGCTACATATTCAGTGCCCTGGAGCAAGTAATTTTGTTGTACCCTCTTCCGTTTCTCGTTTTACTAAAATTTTATATTTCATTCGAAAAATTATAGTTTCTCATTTTTTCACGCAACCTTAAAATGTTTTCTTCCTGCCAAAACTAGCGCCCCTCGTGATTCGTGCGCCTGAAGCAGTTCGGTCTAACTGCTCCTTGGTAGCTACGTCACTGCTCATAAGTTTATTCCCTCTCGAAGTCTGTCAATCATCTTCTTCTGACTCATGTTTTCGATGAGTAATATAATGATTTACGTAGGTCGTACTAAACTAGAAGGCTGTGTTTTACTTGTATGTTTTCCTTTACTAATGTCTTAACCCTTTCTAATCCATATTACAATACAGTCGTAAATGCAGTAATTAAAAGTAGTTTTTATCGCATAATTATATTGATTTGTAGACAGAGTTGACATAGAGACAAATTTGTTCATTCAGGAGCTGAGAGGTTAACGGACGCCTGCTGTATCCATAGATTACGGGCTGAAATCGAACAGTTGTTGGATTCTTAAAAAAATCAGAGATGCAGGACTGGGTTGGGCAATTAGCTGACAACCAATTGTAACGAAGAAAAAAATATCAAGGCATATTATGTTCATATTTTGAAGATGAATATGGATCGCTTACTGCCAAGACCTCATATCTAAAAAATACGATAACACTTTTAATGCCATTTATTGGTAAATAGTTATCAAAGCTGTCATATGGCAAATGTTGGGAACTTAAATATTCATCTCGATAGGGTTACGAACGATTTCTTTATCGGCTGTAGAAAGGAAAAAGGACGGAACCCTCAATTCTTTTAATATTTATTTTTTATAATCCCAATTTATATATAATGTAATACATGCTGTATCAAAGGGTAAGCTGTAAATGCCGAATTAGTATTAAAAAATAGCTTTTAAGTTTAAAACCCGGAAAGGGCCTGAAATTTCCAATCAGGAAAAAGTGCTTCTACTTCATCAATTCTATTTGTTTTTCTTAAATAATTCATTAAAATAATATCAGATTGTGTAAATAAAACACCAGTCATAGTCCCCGTGCATTTATAGATTGTTTCATATTTTGAATTTAGGCAAAATCATTAAGTAAACGTTTTTCGGACCTCCTGTAAAATCTCGTCTGTGTGGGTTACGTCCTGTGTCCTTTCCACAGTCGGTATAATAGCTTTATTTATTTGCTAATAAATATCTAGCGTTAAAACAGGCTTTCGTTAAATTTTAAGATATGAGGCCTTGGCAGTAGGCGAACAATATACTCATTTTGGAGTGATATTCATCTCACTGTGGATTTTCATATGCTGTAATTTTGGAGCAGATATGGTATAATAAAAAATACAAAACGTCCATTACAAATTTATATATTTATTATAATTACTTTAATTATATGCCATGTTCGCTCCCAACGTGGAGCATATGGATATACACAGTGCGAAAATATCAACTTCGTAAGAGGAGTATATGGATCTCTGCAATGTGAAGACGTCTTGACAGATTATTTTTCACAAGAATTGTTTGACAGGCAATTACTCAAGTCAATGGGCATTCAGCCCTGTATTTTCGGATTTTTAAAATCAGACAGATGGGGAATCGAACCCGCATTTCACGGATTGCTAGGCGCGTACGCTACCAACTACTCTACCGGGGAGACATGTATTATAATTTAAATTCAATTTGATAATTAAAAGTATGTTAATTGTATCTATGACGTAATATATGCAGATTTGTATTGATTTTTTTAAAACAACGTGTTTTTAGAAACTTAAAACTCTTAAATAGAAAATGTAATCAACAGTAACAAAATTGTAAATAATTAGGTACCGAGCATGACACTCTTGCATTATTATTTAATAAGCAATTATATTTCCATAATTATCCTAGTCTGTTTGAAGTACCATAGTTTCTTTTATCGTAGGAATATTAGTGATGTGTTTTACGATTTAATGTATCAACTGGTTCGCTGGTAATGTAATGGCCATGTATTCACAAAGTGCATCTAGTTTGGGAACTGTGATGTATGGAGTTTTTTGGAAGGTCTAAACTGTGCCTACTTGGTGACATTTAGACAAACTTTATTGAAAGTTGAAAGGCAACGGAAAATCAAGTGAAAATACACGTGTCCCCGGTAACGAAGAGGTTAGCAAGCGCCTAGCAATCGGAGGATTGCAGGTTCGATTCTCATATCTGTCGGATTTATAAAAATCCAAAAATTCAGGATTGGACGCTTATCGGGTTAAAAAAAACTCTTCTACATCTTCGCCATCTTTTTCTCTAGCAAATTCAAAACAGATTTTAGTTTCACGTAATTTTGAAATTCTGTCTTAATATTTTTAAACAAGTACTCGATTTATTGAAAGCTTTTCACCATACAATAAAATGTATTCACATTCTTCTACACAACCTACCCCGTCTTGTTATCAGTATTACGAGCATATACCGTGGCACAATTGACATAATTGATCAGGAATATCCGACAAGCTTCTTTTTAATACTCTTTTATGTAAATGTACCGTAATATTCCTGTGCAGCGCAAGTGTATGCAATAATGTATTTATTATGGAGCTATCACGGAGAATCTAATATATTACCATGTCGAAACGAGCCGGTTCGCGTAAATTTTTAGTACATCACTATGGGTAATTATTCGAACCGACTGTACAACAAACAAAAGGTTCCCAAAATCAAATCCGATTAAAGAAACTCGCACCACGAGGTAATTATTGTAGTTCATTTTAATATTTGATTGCACCAATTTTCCTATTCTTTCATTTTAAACAATGTCATAATTAGGGACGAAAAACAGTTGTTGGCAATCGCTGCGTTTAGTGTAATTGCTATATTTAACTATACAGCTATACTAGACAAACAAATGTTTGTTAGTTTTTGTAGAAGTTGGTAACATTGTCTCCGTGCGTCAGTCTCAGCGCAGAGGTTAGCGTCCTCACCCCGCATCCGGGGAACGCGGGTTTGATACCCGTATCTGCTGGATTAAAAAAAAATCTGAAAACGCACGACTGAATTCTCATGAATAATCTGTCAAGTAAGTATATCGACTGTGAAAAGAATTTCAAAATAGCTTTTATATTACAATCACAATGTATTGTCTCCCCGATAGCGTAGCTGGTGCCGTGCGCGCCTTGCGATCCGGGGAATGCGGGCTTGAATCCCCATCTCTCGGCATCACAATTTCCGTGAAACGCTAACCTCTCAATTGCTAGGAAGACGAATTATGTTATCGGTAAACTTGACTTGGAGGATTTATACAGTGGCGCAGAGGCTAGCACACTCGCCATGCAATCCGAGTAATACGAATTCGATTTCCGTTCTGCCAGATTTTTTAATCCAAAAATGCAGCACTGTTGGATTCCCATTAGGTTAAGTAATTGTCTGAAAAACAATTCTCGTAAAAAATAATCTGTCAAGACGTCTTCACATTGCGGACATCCACATACTCCTCTTTCGGAGTGGATATCTTCACACTGTGTAGATCCATATGCTCCATGTAGGGAGCGAACATGGTATAAAAAAAATGTATAAAACTTAATACATATTCTTTCAAAAGGATTTAAACTGAAAATGCCAAATTAAATTATTAAATTAAAAACCAATATAATAAAATAAGTCGTAATATTTTAAATAACTGTGTGCAGTACTACTCACATTTGTCAGTGCATGTTTAAAAAAATAATAATCCTAGATTATCACATTAATTAAATGAAAAATAAAAATGTTTTTTTCATTAATTATTATATGAAAATTCATGGTTTATAATTATTAATACCAAAATTCAAAATAACTAACGGTTGCAGTTTGTTAATTAGAATAAATATGTATTTCAAATATTTTACCTGCTTAGCGTTGGCAGTAAAAAGGTGTGCGAATTGTAAAATATCGACTATCTGTTATTTGCAAACGAGTTGTGGTTCAGGGATAAACAACAATTCTCTATTAAAATTAAGTTTATTTATTTATGATTGTGTCCCTGAAATACCAGACCTCAAGAATTTATCTCGCAGTAAAATCTTCATAGAGATTTTTGGAGCATTTATATAATATGCTTCTGAAAATTCTGTCATACATCTACATTTTGCAGCTTTCTCACATTTGCATTTGCAGCTTTTTTATAATAAGTACGTTTATTTGTATGTATATGTGTACAATGTCCTCTCCTAAAGTGGAGCGAGTGTTAATGAAACGTATAAAGTCCAATTCATATCATCTTTTTAAATTATTTTTTACGAAGGTTGATTATCGACATTCAGATTTGTTACTTTTGAATTTGTTCGAGAGTATGTGTGTGCGTTTTTGTATGTGTCATAATTTTTTTTTTATATATATACCATGTTCGCTCCCAACGCAGAGCATTTAAATCTTCACAGGCACTTCTGACAGAGGAATATATGGATCTCCGTAATGTGAAGACGTCATGACAGATTATTTGACACGAGAATTGTTTATCATACATTTGGTCAACCTAATGAGCGTCCAGACTTTTTTCCTGTTTTTTTAAAAATCTGTAAAATATGGAAATCGAACTCGCATTTCCCGCAATACTAGGTGCGCACAATAATCTCTACGCTCCCGGAAGACTAACCAAAACTAGCCTATTAATATTAATGGAAGTAAAAAATTAAAAGCTCCACTAAAGGGACGATGGCACGACCTAGAAGGATGCAAGACGCCTGGCAGGTGACAGAATTCTGGAGGTGGCACGTGGTGTCCATATGCTCCACTTAGGGAGCGGATGTAGAAGAAGAAGAAGAATAAAATAAACTATTTTTTTTGGTCAAATCAAGCATGTTATATTAACATGTTAATATGTTAGCATGTTAATATTAATCATAAGAATTGAAGCACCCCATATCAATGAATTGTTTATTTGTTCATTCTCTGGATATCGGTAGATGGCCAGTCTTATGGTTTGTATCGTAAATACATGTAATTTTACATAAAATTAGCAGACGTTCCGTTTTCAGGAAAAAACAATTATCGCACACAAATTATTGCACAACCGTTTGTAGCCTTCTCTACATAAGGATAACAATTATAATTTCATTATTAATACTATTTTTTCAATCTAAGCCCCAAAATAAAAGGTTGTAGATATCTGGAAATATGGTAATAATCGTAAGGTGTGTGCTTAAATATTATTAATGCCCTCAAGGGACAACTTATTGACCATTATTTGGGAGTTTTTTTTTAAGACCTTTAAAATAAATCTGGTTTGGTCATTAAAGTGTCATTGTGCAAGTTTGCAGAACGAATTGATTTCAAAAGTAAATACAATGTCGCCTTGCTAATTAAATATGTTTGTGTCATTGTTAGAAATTTAATTGGTTAGAGTTAGGCATTATTTACGCGGTAGTTTTATATTAGACTAGGTGCATAATTATGAATATGTTAATTCAATAAAATGGTTGTTAAGATAGTTATTTTGTTATGAAACTTTCATTGTGATAAGTATTATTCAATATATGTCATCCAATACTGAAAGCTACCATTCAATATAACTTTTTTTCATATACCAAGTTCGCTTCTAGATTGGAGCATATGGATATACAGAGTGTGAAGATATCCACTACGAAAATGATGTATATGGATCTCCACAATGTGAAGACTTCTTGACGGATTATTTTTTACGAGAATTATTTGTCATTTCCCAATGGGTATTTTTAGATTTTTTAAGTCCGGCAGATGGGGAATCGAATCCACATTCCCTGGATTGCTGGGCGTGCACACTATTAACTATGCTAACCGGAGAGACAATGTAACTATGTATGTAATATTGTTTTAGATGATTCTATCTATTTTAAAGATTTAATTTTATTTGATTTGAACATAACACAATATGATGAATTACCTTAACGAAGTTACATGGCAGCCACTTACTCATTACATTGTGCATTGAGCCACGGATTTACAAATTTAGACCAATATATATATGAAGAAACAAGATTTGAACTTGTGTTACTAGTGGCGTAGCTACCGAGGAGTAGCTGGAGCAGGCTTCTTCAGGCGCACGAGTCAAGGAGGCGCAAGAAAAGTAAAGTTAGTGTTAGAGCTGAAAATCAAGAAAGCACAATTCTTCCAAATAAGTACAAGTTTTATACCACCGCGAGAATTAAAAAAAAAACAAGGAACTTTAATGCGTAATGATTTTACTTGCTCCAGAACGTTTTTTTTCCATTTGCAGCAGCGTAGCTATTACCCATCTAATACACAATTTTCAAACAATAAGTCCTAGGTACTGCTCGTCTTTAGGTAAAAGCAATCCCGATCTATCAAGGGTCAATCTGTCTTCCAACTCGTTGACGCGTGTATTAAAAGTGTCGATTTTTTTTTTGTGTCGAAAATGCGATTTATTGTTAGAACAATATTTTTTTGTGTGTGTGTTTTTTTATTGAATATGTGTTTATAGTGCACCTTGTATTTGACAATATATTTACTTCAATGTACTACAAGTGTTAATTTTAGCAAAAAATCGAATTAATTCAACTTTACAACATAGCTAATATTAATGATTCTTTTAACTTCAGCACACTTAAGTGCGTGGCAACCTAATTCTTGGGTAATTTATATTTACTCCCGGGACATTCCCGTCGAATAAAGTAGATCGCTTCTCGATATCAGAGCTCCGGGATACGCCTGATTAAGACCGATGTAAGCATGGGGCGAATGGATGGTGAGCACGTTAGATAGCAAATATAAATGATTTTTTTTTGCGTCTATTTTTAATATAAAATTCATTTAACGTGAAACAATATTTAAATACCATCGTTTTCGTGTTAAGAGGTTTCCACTGTCACATTTGGCTTTTGTGTAAGTAAACAATAAAAATTGGCCATCAGGGTAAATAGTTTAAGTAAGGTTTGGTAAAGAATTATTGTTTAAAGTAATTTGAAGTCAGGGACTGCGCGAAGTGGTTATGTTTACATGATCGTAACTATATTGCTTCAAAATTTTATTAGCGGCTATCAATTCTCGGTATCAACATCAAATAACAAATTGTTATATTATTATAATAACTTTATTTGAGACCCAAATGTATAATTGACAGCCCAAAGAAGGTAAATTCTGAGTATTCTGAAATATACAAAAAAGTATTTGTTATTTTTAGGAAAAATGATTGTTTTAAATCTGATACTGTTTTGCGTTCAACATCAGTAATTTATTAATTAATCGCCGTACCTGGTCACGCGTTGCTGCGGCTCAGTCTGGTTTTAAAAAAAAACATGTTTTTACCTGACACAAGAGTGACATCTATATAATGGCATATAAAACACGGACGTATTTAAATGCAATGTCGTGTCAAAATTTCAAAGCAATCGGTGAAGAACATTCGGAGATTTAAGATTTTGAACAAACGAGCATTTAAATTTTATTTATATAGATGACTCAGTGATCGAATGGTAAGCATGTGTATTTTATTGCTGAATGATGCGGCTTCTAATCCCAAATTTTAAAAAGACTTATGGTACCCATTCACCTGCAGTCCGAGACTATCAATCCAAGACCGATGATCAAGATTAAGGTAGGCTGCACGAGAGCATGATATGTAACACGAGCCTATCGATCATACTAACAGTCCACAACTGACGAAGCAGTCTGACGTATGTGTGACTGCGTCAATCCTAATTATCATCTTGGATTGACAGTCGCCGGACTGCAGGTGGACTGGATGTGTGTGAGTACTATTAGAAATTTAAATATTGAAGATTGGATACCCAATAAGTTGAATTATATAATACAACTAATTCTTATTATAAATCATTCGATATATTTCACTTTAGGAGTGTACACGGTGTACAATAAATGGATTCATCTTTTTTAAACGTCCGTCCCGGAATATATGAGTATCAAACGTATAAATACGACTAATCTAGAAATGCTTCATTCACTATCTGTGACGGATTTTAAATATCAAAAAATTCACGACTGGGTGCCTATTGAATTGAGCAATTGTCTGACAAACAATTCTCGTGAAAAATAATCTGTCAAGACGTCTTCACATTGCGGTGATCCATATTACTACACTTTCAGAGTGGATATCTTCACTGTATAAATCCATATGCTCTACTTTGGAAGCGAACATGGTATAAAAAATCTAGAAATAAATGCAGTATAATTTGGATATCCACATTTTTGAGATTCATTTCGGAAAAAAAACCACGAGAATTAGATAGCTATTTTTAAACCCAATGAGTGTTCTTCTGCATTTAAAAAAATCATGTTGTATTACATTTAATTAAAATGTAGCTTTGTACTTTTAGAGCATTTCAAGACAGTTCTTGAAAGTGAGGAGCTTCAAATGGGCAGACCACATTGTTTGATTTAAGCAGCGAAATCCTTACAGTTTTTTTTAAGGAGAACCGCCTGGCATTTAGGTTCTTAGAAGCCCTCGGAGAATTGGTGGATGATGTTCACAACATCGCAGAGGGGATGGATGAAACCAATTGAAGAGGGAACTTTGGATTACAGTCTTCTTTATGCTTTAAATTCAGCGAGGTTATAATTAAAATACGTGAACTAATAAAACAATTAGTTGAATATACCTGATTAAAATCATCCGACCACCTAGCTTGTAAATCTTTTTGTTTACAGTGTGATGTGCCGCAACGCTCCTGCGGTTTTGAAAACTCTGTCATTATTATTTTATTAAGATATTGCAGGTGTATACCAAAGGTGCGATTGCCGATTCCTTTCATATCTCTACAAATTTACAGCACTATCCGATTTTACAACATTCACTCCGCCTGCGATGGTTTGTTAATAAGAAAAATCTCTCTATTATTATAAAAAAAACAGTGTTTCTCTAATAGTTTCGTGACACCATAAAATAAGTAGATAGTAGCAACGTATTTTTTTCACACGTTATATTAACTAATATTTTTACATTAATTGTAATATGGAATTTGATATATTGCTAGGGTTTTTTATACCTTTTGCTCCTATATTGGAGCATATGGATATACACGGAGTGAAGATATCCACTCCGAAATCGAAGTACATTAATTTCCGCAACGTGAAGACAAATTGTTTGCCAGACCTAATGATAACCTACTACTAAAATAACCTACATCTCAACATTGTAAAAATAATCACCACAAAAATGACGCATATGGATCTGTGCAATATAAAAACAAGTCTTGACATTTGTTTCGCGAAGATTGATTGTTAGTTAATTGCACAACCCGTTGGGTATCCAGTTCTACATTTTAAAATACGTTTTTAAATCTTGCAGCTGTTAGATTCGAACTCACAACTTTTAAGTATGAGGTGGACCCTAACTTCTCGGCTACCAGTAAATCTTTACATTGGTGCGGATTTTTTTAAATTCAAAAATGCAGGACCAGATGCTAATGAGTTGAGCGATTGGCTGGCCAATTTTCGTCAAAAAATCCGAACGTATCTATATAAAACAAAGCTTCGTAATACACTCCATTTCTGTAATGATCATCCGACACAGATAGGGAATGGGGCATCTCTAGATTAGTCACAAATATACATCTGTACATTTTTTTACTTAAGATCTAGATGTTCCACGTTCGTTATTCATTTAGATGCCCCAAAGTGCAATGTTGATAACTCCACTTTAAGTTGAAAATGACTCAATAACACCATCGTGCTGCGCCATGATATATGCATGATTGATTGGAATTCAAAGTTGTGTAATATATCGAAAAAACGCTACAAGTAAATTTGACAGTTTTACAATGCTTAAAATGTGTTTTATTTATATTAAAATAATCTGTTTTTACACTCTTCTGTAAATTTTTCAAAAATGGACTTACTTTGTACTTTGAGTCATTGATATGTTTTGGTATTTTCATTTGGAATTTAAAATAAATTCTGATTCCATACATGTTTGGAGCCTCAAATCTTTTCAATAAAATGATTAAGACGTTTTCAAAAAAGAAACAAATCACACAGTAAAATAATATTTCTCAGACCACTTAGTGTGTAAAAAATTCAAGAGAAGCGGTAAGATTATTGAAAACAAAGAGAAGCGGCAAATTCTTTGACAAAAACCACTGTTGCTCATACGAATTGCCTACCTGTAAAACAATTATAATTATATCTACAAACGAGGTGAATTTAGATAATCGTTTCTGGCTTGTTCGCCGACAGCTTTGACACGCCTTGGGCATCATAATTTCAGAACGACATCGAAGAAAACTGATGACAATTTTATTGGACGAGACTTACAAATTTTTTATGATAAATCATCACATCCTCTACATCACAAAAAGTCATACAGCGTCGCCGGAACTGACTGGGACATATGTACAGATGCTTTCGGAGGCGCGGATCCTGCTTGTGTCTTCCGGTGACCTAGAAGACCGTTGGATACTATCCACAGGATGTACTTGGCCGAATTAAAAGATGCCGATAATGTGAGGCGGCTGGCTTAAACAGAGAATCCTGGAGGCGTCATGTGTTGATATATACTTCCGTATAAGAAGCGGATTTGGTAAGGAGAGATGTGGTCAATCAACCATTCACTTACATCATACAATCAGTGCACGTCAATTCCTTCCGAGTATAAATATTATATTTATATCAAGTTGGCCCAGATAGGATATCAATCTACACAGTGTGAAGATATCGATTCCGACAGTGGAGTATATAGATTTTCGTAATCTGAAGACATGTCTTGACAAATTTTTATGCGAGAATTGTTTATCAGACAATTGCTCAACTTAATTAGCATCCGGGTTTGCATTTTTGATTTTTTAAATTCGACAGATGTGGAAATCTAACACCCATTCCTTGGATTGTATGGCGAGGGTACTGGCCTCTACGCCACCGGAGTGATCCTCTATGTCAAGTATATCTGACAGATGTGGGCATCGAATCCGAATTCCTCGGATTGTATGACGAGTGTGCTAGCCTATACGCTACTGAAGAAATCCTCTAAGTCAAGGATAATTATAACATAATTTGTCTTCCCAGCAATTGAGAGGTTAGCATGCGCTCTTTGGAGCCGGAGATTTAAGGTGTTTGAAGTTATTGACTCGCTCAATGATCAGAGCCTCGCTATTCAGAGCCCAATCCAGATCGTAATATGTGCGGTTGCATTTATTTTTAATGTAGTGTACTGACTGTGGAAATAAAAAAGGATCTAGGCCACATATAACAAATTTTACAGAAGGCACAAAAAAACTTTGTTTAATAATTTTGAGGCAAAGTCAAAACATTAAATAGAAACCTTGAAGTGCATGAAGACTATAACCAGTATTTTATTTACCCAATATGATATTAATTAAGTCATTTAAGAAGAACCAATTAGATTGATTAGGCGTTAGTTATTTTTCCTGGTCGCAAAGTTCACGCGCCATCCTTTTTTCAAACTCAAAACCTAAATTTAGACGCTTATTCGATATTTTCAGCTTATATCCTTTTGATAGAACGTGTATTATGTTATATACATCTTGATTATCGAATTAATGTTATTTAAGAAAAACCAATAAAATTGATGAGGTGGAAGTCTTATTTCCTGTTCGTAACTTTCACATGGAATCCTTTTTTAAAACTTTAAAGCTAAATTTAAATACAAATTTGGCATTTTTAGCTTACATCATTTCGATAGAACGTGTATTAAGCTGTATAAATTCTGATGATTGAATAAAAAGTATTTTGATTTGAAAAGTTAAGGGGAGCTTTCCACAGACAACATGTATGGTATAATTTAACTTTTACTTTTGAGAATAAAATTGCATTAAAATATAAAATTATATCTGCATACATACTATTGTCTGCTATAAATTCAATAACTAAATAAATGATTATCACAAAACGATATTGTGTGATATTAGCTTCGTTTCCGGTACATTCCTAGAAGTGCTAGTTTCCGGTAATCAAAGCCTTCGGTAAGGCAAAATCCCACCGCAAGTATATTGGAGCTTGGTTCAGAGTCATCAAATCACCGTGTTAACAAAACCACAACATTTGATCGCTTTCAAACAAGCCGCATTGGACCGCAATGAATAAAGACCAAAATGAGAACCAAAATAAATACTATACAGATAATATATTATTTTTGATGATCGCTGCCAATTTTAGAAAATTCTACGAAGTAATATTGTTGTATTAGGTATACGAATTTGGTTTTTCCGACATTGACGAAAAGTAATGGATTTTTGATGGTTTTGTACGGTAACGAATACTTGTAGTAAAAAAATGGTTATTTACAATTTTATCAAGCGCCAGTTTTAATTTCGTGGGACAGAGCTTGCAAATAAATAACACGCGAACTGTTTTCGACCCCAGCCTAAATTACTCCACATGGTTAGAGCCGGCTCAAGGTATCGATAATACAGGCAGTTGGGCAGGGCGCTATGTGCTTAGGGGCGCCGTCGAGGATTTTTTAAAAGTGAATATAATATATCAAACATTGATTTAATCCTATATTTTTAATATGGAAAAGGCAAGATATTCATTTTTAACGTCATGCAATGATATGCTCAGTTGCTATAGTAAAAAATAACGCGTGGGTTATTATTTTAATTATAATTACTGTACGATACATTATTAGATTTACCTGGTTAGCGTAGTTGGTAGCGTGCGTGCCTAGCAATCCGGGAAATGCGGGTTCGATTCCCCATCTGTCGGATTTTAAAAATCTAAAAATGCAGAACCGGGTGCCTATTGGGTTGAGCAATTGTCTGACGAACGATTCTCGTGAAAAATAATCTGTCAAGACGTCTTAGTCTTACACTCATTCGCTAAAGTCACAGTCTTTTGCTTATGATAATATTTACTTCATGGCACAGCAATACCTCGTATACCACATACAAAAGATGAAAATTAAGTTTTCCTTTTCTCTCCGGTAGTGTAAAGGTAAGCGGGCGTGCCTAATAATCCGTGGAGTACAGATTCGATTGGTCAGATGTAAAAAGTCTCAAAATGAAAAACTGGATGCCCATTGAGTTGAGCAATTGTCTGACAAATAATTCTAGTAAAAATTAATCTGTCAAGACGTCTTCACATTGCGGAGATTCATATACTCCACTTTCAGAATGGATTTCTTCACACTCTGTACTCCTCTCGAAGCCCCTAAGTATCTACAAAAACAATCATATTTGTTGCAAGGTTTTTATTTAGGTTACCCGCGAGAAAGAAAACCAATTAAGCCGATCAGTTTCCACCATCTATAAAATTAGCCAAGAAACTGGGAATCCATAGCAAGTTGTACAAAGTTTCAGTAGGATGAATGGAAGGCGAAAGGCTATATTCCTCACATCATCAAGAAGAGTACGTTGGTAAAATTAAAGTAAAGACGTCTTCTTTATAAATAAATTATAAGAGGCGGTCTTCTCGCTGGACCGATTATGACAAAGGACCCGGTCGACCACCTGTGCTGCCTCGTTCAAACGATCTAAGAAAGGTGCAAGTGGAAGTAACAATTCTTTACCTTTTCTACAAATAAATAAAGAAAACACCAGAAGTGCTTTTACAAAAGCTTTTGATACATGAAATACTATAAAATTCAAACTTTGCCTTTGAAGATTAGATAATTAAACTGAAACTATTTTTTATGTCACGTCCGCTCAATAAGTATAGAATATGGATCTCAATGTTTCCATATATGGAGTATGTATATGAATATCTTCACTGTAAATTCTTGTTGTGAGAGATTTTTTTTCACAAAAATGGTTGACAGCTAGCAACTTGACCCAATGGGCATTCAGTCCTGTATTTTTGGATTATCATAGAAAATTTGATTATAATACATTATTAAACCAATTATATTAAAATAATTTATTTTAATTTATGATTATTGTCTCTATTTTCTTATAGTGCACTTATTAAATGTTTTAATATTTTCGACTGATGGTGCTTGATTTTAAATTCTAAATTGTTTAAAACTGG
>JAGVSQ010006324.1:0-16530 GCA_022683975.1 Rhyacophila evoluta
CTCTCTACTCCCCCCCCCCCCCCCGGGGGGGCACGCCCCACTGGTTGGTAAGTCCTGCTCTACAGTATTCGGGCTAAAGAACAAATTTCAAAGTAATTCGACTATGATTTTGTTCTAACCATTTATATATTTCGTCAAATCCTTTTACAAAACGATATCAAATCTCACCTTGTAAAGTTAAAATAAATTGTTTGATACTAGTTGTACCTGACCACGCGTTGCTGTGGCCTAGTCTGGTTAAGTGGTGCTGTTTTTAAATAAATCACGTTTTTACCTGTCACAGGTGTGACATTTCATCTATAAAAACACGCGCGTATTCAAATGAAACGTAGTGTTAAAATTTCAAAGCAATCGGTGAAGAACTTTTGGAGATTTAAGATTTTTAACAAATGAACGTTTTTATTTACATAGATTAAGCATAGTTTTAAAATACCTTCTGGATATAGACATTGCGAAAATTACTTTTTAAGAAACAGTGTATATAAGCCTTTACGTTATAACTTACTTAAATAGATTTTTTACGAGAATTAGTTGTCAGTCAACTGCTCAATCCGTATTTACACATGCTTTATTAGGTTATTTAATGCTAAAGCTACGTGGTTCAAACTCGTAACCTTTGACTCCATACCGAGTACGCTGACCTCTCGTTAGTCACCAAAGGTATAAACGCTTATTTAAAAAACAGTATAATACAGTGGTAATCTATCAGTTACACCTGAAACTAAAGAAAACCTTTCAGAAGTAAAACAATACAGTTTGATTAGCGGTTCCAATTCATTTTTTGATTACTTATGTTTATAACATTCAACACAATTGATTTGGCGTGTATTTAAATATGCCAATGTTCATGTGAAATTGTCGCTCTGCTCCCACTATGTCAAAGTGATATCAGTGAAAATCCATTTATTTAGGCCACGTATGTAAATAATGCAATTTATCGCAGGTCTGATAATAATTTAGGGGATATATGAAATAAATTGGACGACATTTCAATTTCAGTTGAAAAGCAATGCCGCAAAATAAATAAATAACCATGGAAACAGTATTTACTCTCGTAGATTTATGGTAATTATAATCATGAATCGATTTTGATTTGAATTTATTTTTATGATACAGTAAAATCTTTAGCAGACTCGTAAATATGAAAGTTTCTACAATTGATAATCAATGTTGAAACGATGTGTGAGTAAATTTTTGATATATTTTATTACTTATCGTTTTAATTTGAAAACCACGTGCGAGCTAAAAGTGGCGCATATGGATCTACAAAGTGTGAAGATGTCCGTAAGTATATTTATTCGCAATTTAAAGACACGTCTTGACTTGATTGTTCACGAGAATTGGTTGCTGATTTTTTTAAATTCGACAGACATGGGAATCGAGCTTGAATTCGTAGGATACAAGGCACCGGGTACCGGGTAGACTTATTATTAACATCTATAATATACAATTAAAAGAGATTATAATTTAAATTATAGCGGCAATTACGAATGTATATAGTGATTTAATATCAAGCGCCACAATATGTTTATCTGACACAATGTAATATGATGGCTTAATCTGTAAACCAGTCAACACCATTTTTGTAAGATGGTGAAGAGTAGCAAAAAACTTTGTTGAATATGTATGATACTGCATGGACTAGGCTAGTCTGCGTAAGTGATTTTACGTATTCCATTTTTTGTGAATTATGTGCAATATACAAATTAAAACTGAATACAACAGTTTTTTTTTTCATGAATAGAGTTAGGTGGTTTGCAAATTAACCCGTCGATATTCCGCATACAAATCTTTATGAATATTTTAAATATTAAAACTCCACGTTGATTTTTCTTCAACAGAGCCGCAGACGTCGTGGTGGAAAAGCAGGCAGTAGGTCACCGCCACTAGGAGCTGAAGGTGGTTCCCCATCAAGTGGATCTCCTGGAAAGCCTCCGAGGAGCCCACCAAAGGCGACGGCACATCATCATCAATATCACCATCAGCTGCCTCCAGATGGGGCCGACGGAGATGAAAGAAATCCTGACATCATCCCAGATCAGATTGATGGAGATATACCTGTTAGTATAAATTAATGATTTATTTCTTTATTATCTATTGATATTTTAGTTTCACATCTTACAATATAAATAAATACATGGATAGATATTAAAACATCTCAGAGGCTAATCATTCCTTTTCGAAAACAATATGTTTTGTCTCTATTGAGATCTATTTAATTCACATTAAGATGGATGTCAAAAAGTATGTATCGCTTACTTACTGTGCCCACTATCCACCTTCCCCGTCCTTACAACTGGTCTTAATCAGACGTATCCTGGACCTCTGATATCGAGAAACGATCTAATTTATTTTATGGGAATGTCCCGGGAGTAAATATAAATTACCCAAGACTTAGGTTGCCACGCAATGAAGTGTGCTGAATTTAAAAGAAAAATGATAAAAAAGCTAGTTGAAAAAACGGAGATTTATTTGGCCAAGCAATTTATGTGAAGAGATTATCACGCTCGCCGTATGACGCGGGAAACCTTAAAATAAAATTAATTTAATTCGCTCTTGTGACAACCAGTCGGATAGCCCGATAGGTCCAACAGCTGATTGGACCGACCCGCTAACTTACCATCTTGTCTCCTTTAAAACAATGTAAATAATAAAACCATAACTGTTTTTTGTTTTTTATGACCAGGTGGACTATATGAGGAAGCGCCAGCATGTGTCCACGATAGAAACAAGTTCTCCGAGCAGAGGAATTTTAGTAGGCGGAGGTTCCGGTGTAGTGGCGGGAGCTGGAGGAGTCACAGCAGGCCCGAACGCCGCTCCTAGAATCATCGCGCCCTACGGCATCCCCAGAAATGGGATTCCACTTCACGACGTACAACATCAGAAGATGCAACCCAATGCAATGGTGGTAAGTAACGTATTAAGTAATTGGTTTATATATTATTTTAATTGTCTTAAATATTAACATAATTATTTCTACTGCAATAGATTCCGCCACCATTGGGGTACAGCACTTTACCTCGAGGGGGTCACTGGCCATCATACGGTGGCACGATCGCAGGGGTACGACCCTTGGCTACAGCACCATATCCCGCGATCCCTCTCCAGCACCTTCGAACTCTTCCAAGAGGCTACTCAGCCTCAGCGCAAAGAACAGCGCACGAAGATCACCGAAATATACATCAGTACGTCTCAAACGGAGACGCAGCTGGCTCACAAAATCAAACTTCCGATGAAGATGCCGCCACAACCACTCCTGAAACACCCTTGATGATCAGGGACAAACGCGAGAGTACTGTCTGACAGACAACGCAGTTGTAAAATTCCTAAATCGGCAGACAGAGATCACTGAGTAGTTCTCGTCTTTAGGAGAGACATTTTTTTTATAAATAATATTGATATACGTAATTTTTCATATTATTATTCAAACGTGACAGTGGTAAATAAAAAACAGCAAAATTTTACATATTATTATTATTATAAACATGTTTTATATTTTAATGAAGTGTTGTCAATGTGACTTTACAAAAAGAATCATTTGAGTCAGTGATTCAGTGAGTCATTTCAAAGAAGTGTATCATTGAGTCGTTTGAGTCGTTTTAAAAGTTAGATGATGTATAATACAATCGAGTGTTGAATATATAAACTAATGTGATGAATGTAGTAACATTGTTGTGACTGCCAATTACAAATAAATTTAATATTAAATGGAAGTGAGTGACGCGTTATATTTTGAGTCTAAAAGAATTTTGTTGATTTTTAATTTGTGATGTTGTTTTATTTCGATCTGTTTTGCCGGATATCCGAGGGTTGATATTTAAAAATAATCATGAGAGTGTAAATAAACGAAAAAATTTCAAAAACTTGTATGTTTTTTTTTATATATATATTATATATATAAATGAATCTTTTATTCATATGCCTAATCAAATTAGACATTAAATTGTTACGTTTTTTGTATAATCTACGTAATAGAATGTAACGTTATTAATGAAATTATTAATTAATAATAGTGGAATATAATTTATTTATCCGATTATTAAGAACTATGTAAATATTATAAATACACACGAATTGTAAATATTAATTAATTACGAACACTTACAAAATAATTTTGTATTTACAGAGTAAAATGTGTAAATAGTAAGGAAACGATGGTTGATATAGCTCATTTTTTTTTTTAAATATATGTGTTCAGAACTTACATGAAAATTATACCGTTTTAATTATTAAGGAGGGCCATCTCTAAAATGTATATTCATCTAAATCTTATTGAAATATGTTTCTTACATTGACATTCGATAATAAATACAAAATTCTCAAAATTTGTATGCCAAAATTTAAAGTGAGCTAATGGTACAATTAAACTTATAATACAAAGCTTACATCATCGATAAATTGTCTACTAATCGACATAGTTGATAAAAATACAAATTAATCTTGAATAAAATTTATCATACATGCATTACGTGAAAGCTTATTATAACGCAATTGTCAAATTTGTAAACTTTATATTGTGATCACTTATATATTACAAAAGTCACTAAACATCAAGTAAAAATACAGGGTTACCAAAAACCAACCTAATGTTTTGAATTTGAATAACTCACGTCAATTGCGTCATTAATTTCTTGGATTTCTTTTATTTTTTTTTTACACAATACATTTACAACACCATTTTTATATGATTCTAACAAAAATATTAAAAACATTTCAAAATCCCATTCATATGTTAACAAGTATAAAAAGAACTGACAATATCTTTTTTAATGTATTTATATTATTATCAAAACAATACTTAAAATAAGAGTTGTATTTTTTTATTTTTTAATTTCATTAAAATTTAATTTATTACTTTGAACGAGTCACATGAAACTAAAGTCTTTAAGTGATTGTATTCAGTCGAGTTTTTTTTCATTTTTGTGTATTTTTAATGAGTCATTATACGGCGTGCTTAACTGGCTTATAACAGTTGCATAAATTTACATAATAACGAATCAATTCGAGTATAAAGCACGCTGTTATACAAATTATGCATATGCTCACCGCTTTAATGCAATAATTAGAACTAGTGTAAAATAAACATTTAACACTGAATAGTGGCACGCGAGGCAACGATGGCTATAAACAGCGGCCATGGCTTAAATATTATAATTTATTTTGATTTGATCGCATGCAATGGACGAATGACGTTTGTTGCACTCTGGACAGAATGTTAAATGAGACATAATCATATAATGCATCTAGTTAACATTATATTTGTTAGGGAAATGTCAACATTGTTGAATAGGGAGCTTTTCAAGGGGATGCATGTCGTTCAAAAATTTAAGGTATAGGCAATATATAAACAAAGTTGTAATATATACCTTATCCGTGTCACAAACTACAAACAATTTATCAAACTTCGAATGATATTATTTTTTCGCTATTTGTTTTACTCGTGTGAATATTGGCAACTTTAGTTAAGCCTTAATTTTTGAACAGTACCGTTTCCGTTTTCTTATTTTTTATTTTTTCTTATTTTTAGTTTTGGTTTATTACTGATCACATTTCAATTTAAATCAATCAGATCCTTTACCAAATGTACATCATTACAGCTATGTGACAATTTATTGCTCCTTGAGTAACACTAAATTATATTCTTTCAAATATCATGCACTCAAATCATTGTGATACTTCATCAGTTCTGAGACATAAATCACACTATAATATTTAGTTTTTCTTTTGCATTAATATCTTTTGACTCTTACCTACATATCTATTTAAACATTTTAGTATCATTCATTTCAATTTTTGTTTGAATTAGAGTCTACATTTTACATCAACAAGAAATACAATTGCTAATACATGAATAAGTTAAACAAGTCACTTTATAGAGACAACAGTACACTGTCACCCAGACGTACTCCATGGCGGCTTTTTTTTACAAAAAATCTAATTATTGCATCAGTCGAAATGGATTATCTATGGTGCATCCATATCTTTGTCTACTTCCATTTTGCAAACATTAGAGTTACTTTTTTTTAGGTATTAGCATATACTACCTTAATATTTAATAATAAACAAATTCTTTATTATCTTACCGTCGATAACCTCGCCAATATATTTTTTCTTCCTGTTATTGGGATCTTTTTGATTATTTTTAAATATAGAACATTATTATTTATTTTATTCGTTCAAAAATAGTTCAACTTTCATGATAGTATAGCCGTGTTTTGTTTAATTTTGTAAAAATTAGTGAATTTCAATATTTTAAAAATCTTTTCAAAATCCGTTCATCATTTTTAGTACTTTATAATTTTTAAATTCACCAAAGTATTTCAAATAACTATTTATAAAACACCAAAAAAAATTGTGTCAGCAATATCATTTTTTCTATTTAATTTTCGCATTTGATATTGAGAATTTTGACAATTAAGGCATTTATTAAGAAACTACTTCCATGAAATTTGTGTTAAATGGTTTTTAAACGAAAAATCAAATGCTGATTTTAATTAATAAACCAAATATCATATTTGAATCGAAAAGAAACATATTTTAATAAAGTGTCTGTTTTTTTGTATATTACGTCCTATTTTTTAAACATGTTTTACGTTGCGACTAATGACAAATATTGTTATGTACTTATTTAATACTACTATATATCAATTGAATAATAAATACGTTCTACGTAATTACTAGTGCTACGGATGCCTCCGGAGAAACTGGATCCTGCACCTCTTTCTTTTTAACTTTTGTGATTCCGACGTACTGGAAACCTGTTTAGTAATATCCACAGGATGTATTTATTAGAATACTGGTATAACCTGTAAGAATACTTTCAGGCGACAGAAATTCTGAAGGCATCGTGTGGTATGATGATATGCAGATAGATATGGAAGAGAGAAATGATATATTTTGTAATTTAATTTTGTAAACAATTTGTCCGTTGTTTTATATTTTTATCCGTTTGAATCATCAATGATAATAAATTATGAGACGTATATCTATATCTACAGGACAGATTTAACTCACTAGATAATTTGAAAATATATCAATTAAAAAAAAAAATATCTTCGTTAGTAATCTCATTCTCAAGTAATAAATATTGAAGAACTTGTATGTTATAGCCAACCAATGATATATTTTTTTCGAATAACACAAAACTAGTGGGATGTTTTCTGCATACACACGTTAATTTTTTTATAAGTGATATTCAAATTTTTATCATGGAAAATGAATGATGGATATATTTATAAATTAGACATCTCATTTTTATAATATTTTATAATCATTATTATTAATTTTAAATAATTACTATGGCAAGCCAAAACTATAGATAATAATCTCATACTTAATAAAAGCTTTGGTTATTTTTTTAATAAAAAAATTATTCGTGTAAATATTATTTTTAAATGTGGTTGTGAATACTTGAATCTATGTAAATATAATTATAACTAATTATAAAAACAAGACATTTTCATGTAAAAAATAATTTAATATAAATTTATTAGGTGCTGTAATTTTTACACAAAAAATAAACTTTGTATATTTATGTAAATTTTCAAAAAATATACTTAAATTATACAAATCCTTCTTAAATATATGAGGCCATCGAATGATCTATATCCTAAGTTTATACTTTATATTTAATCAATTTATTTTAAATAGTAAACAGATAGAGTGTTATTTTTTAAGTAGATGTTTAATACGATTTTGAATCATTTTTTTATATGGCTTATCAGTTACTTTTTCTCTCCTTCATTAAACAAGTATCCTGCAAGTCTGTTATATACATCCTATGGATAGTATTCAAAGATTTTTTAGGATGTTGCTATTGTTTCAATTACTTGAAGAGGCAAGATTGGGGCATCCGCACCACATGTAATATACGATTTTTATCAAAATTCAATAAAAAAATATTTGTGTTGCCTAAAACACGATATATATATATATATGTTTGGCATATGTAAAATATTTTATTTGTAACAAAATTTAAATATACTTGTCGACTACGAAGGAAGCTTTCCATGATTTCAATCATAAATATAAAAAAAACTTAATATTAAGATGTACCTATTAGCTAAATAAGTATAAATATATGGAATAAGTATTGAAAATTTGTTTTAAGTTGATTTGTATAAACCGAATTATCAAGAAAAAAATGAAAACTGTATAAATTATTAATACCTACTGACATATAAATTCAATCCACTGCTGTGAAATAATAGTTAAGTGAAAATAAATAAATCAATACAAAATATAAATTGTTTTTTTTTTTTTTTAATTCATCCTAAAATCGTGTTTGATTTTATACCCCACTATTCAAATCAGCTAACCTACACACATAATAAAAAAGTTGCCAGTTATTCAATGGAAAATTAACTATCTCACATACTACTATAATATTGAATTGAATTGAAAAATTGAAAAAAACTTGTATTTACTAATTTTATAATTTCTTTTACAAAAATTCGTTTTTAAATAGCAAAGATTATAAAATTTTTAACATGTCAACTATTAATCTGAAACATGTAGATGTCTACAGCGTGAAATCATATTCTAACAGATTATTTTTCATACAAATTGTCTGGAAATAACACAACATACTGTACATTCGATTCTTTATGCGCTTTATATCTATACATTTATATATCTAACAAGATTATTAACGCCTTAATCTGCAAACCAGCTAACTTCACTATTGTGTGAAAGGTGTGAATTTGTATGTTACTGCATGGGATTGGCTAGCGTGTGCTGTGGCTTTACGTATTGTGTGCGATAGAAAAATTAAACCTAGATAAAATGACATTAACCCTCATCTTACTGTTCCTTTAGCTATGGTGATGGCTCTCTAGTGCCCAGTAAAAAATATATGGTTAAAATTCAAATCATTGTAATATAAATATATTATATTGCAAGTAAAATAATATTAAATAAGTGCAAACATAAAAGAGAAACAAAAGAGACGACATATTGATGCGGGTATTCTTTACTGACTAATCTAACCACTTTAAATACTCCCTCTCTTCTCTTCTGAGACGTAATGACATCATTCATTATAAACACTAAAGTTACTTAAATAGCAACGTCATCTAATATACATACATATATGCCGATCCTAGATTTAATACGAAATAATTATTTCTTTTGATATCGATCAATGTTTTTATTACATAATAACATCATTAAAAAATGACGAAAACATAAAGTATGACCATCTTGCAATAAGTATATTTGGAGAAATAAAGTTTAATATAATTACTGGTCACTCACTATCCACCATCGGGTAGCATGTTAAAACAGTGAGTGTAGTTAGCTGATTTGCAGAATAAGTCATGATTATGCATCACCACCAAACATATCAGGTGTTACTTCTATTTTTGTGGATTATTTTTTACCTATGTTTGTTCTGAATATGGAGAAAATTGATGTCAATAGTGTGGTTATGTACAATCTTTTTAAAAATATATTACTTGCCAATAACACAATATGCTGAGCATTTTTTTGTGATTTTTTTTATTATCCGTAGTACAATTAGTTACTTTGGTTGCTGGATAATAAGTTTACATAATCAAATTTTCCAACTTCAATGAAAAATATATAAATTCTCAATGCCTCTGTAATTAAGCAATAAATTTACATGTAATTTTTATCTAAAGTAATTTCAAAAGATAATTCTTTACGTTAGGGAGTAATTCCCCAAAGAAAATATATTAAGAAATGTATAATAAAACTGAACTTAAAACTATAAGAAATGTATACACTTCAATAACCATTTTAAATTTTGTTATTAATCTTCAGTAAAAAGTTATTAACGTAGCTATTGTATAGGATGGCACAAAAAGAAGTACAATTATTAATTAGTATTAAGTAAGAACAAAATCGTTTAGACGTTCATATTTATTTGAATAATAATAAATCAATACACATAAAAATAATATGTGAAAAACAATATCAGCCAAAAAACCACTTCGGTTTTTTTTAAAGATGACTCTTTGTGAAAAATTTTCAATAACGGATTCACATAAATGGATACGCATATCATATTACACGAGTGCTGTTGGATTTATGGTGCTTGCATTATTCGTTCTTAAAGTGGAGCATATGGATCTACACAGTGTGAAGATATCCAGTCCAAAAATAGAGTATATGGATGTCCGTTTTTTTGGGAATGCAATTTTACAAGAAATATCCGTATATATATATATAATATCAATCATTTACTTTTATTATTAATATTACATATTTGAAAATAAAGGTTTTTGTTGGGCCATCCTATATAAAAGTATTTCTTTAAATAAAATTTTACCCAATAAATAAGCTTTGAAATCTCTCAACACTTTTTAATAAATTTTCTTATTCTTAGATCTTAGATCTTAGATCCATCAATAGAGACGTCTTGAAGTATTAAATAACTTATAACAAAAAATAAACACAAGTTATAAAATTTATTACTGCTTGTAGACTATCGATAAAACATATCGACGTAAAACAAATATGCTTTCAATTCGGAGCGTAATAAACCGTATTACGTTACAGTGGCATATATATACGTCACGCATAACGTGTACGTAGCCTGTTGTATCGTATATATATATATGTGACGGTAGGCTTTTTTGGTTGGATGTGTGAGTATGGTGACAGGAATTGATTGATTACATCCATTTCGTATATCACGCACAATCCGTCAGAATTATCATTCACTACTACTATACACTACACGAGTATACTTTGTTATCTTTACGTCTAAATAAATTAAAATATATTTTATATCGGCGCTCTCAAGGGAAAATTCACCAAGCAACGATGCTTAGTTCATTAGATACGGGTATTTAAGTGGCTATGTCCTTAATAAAAATCCTTGACTTTGGTTGAATTTAATTTTTAATTCCAATTTTTATGTTTTTTTAGAGCTCAAAATTACCATTGATTTTGATAATAAACGTTTTCGTGAATTCGTCTCAAGACAACGATATTAGCGATATTATATTGAGGAAATAGCTCAAAGTAACTTGAGTGCTATCTTCGAGGCAGCTGAAACTGTGGGCTTAATTCCTAGATCTACCGGATTTAAGAAAAAACCAAAAATGAAAAACTGATTGCGCACTGAAAGTATTTTCTTGAAAATTCAAACTTATAATACTCCACATTTAAAGAAAACATGTTTACATTGTAGAAACAAATGTGTACTTCATTTTCGGAGAGAAGTGATGGAAAAAATATGTATGCTATTATTTAAAGTGCACGAGCTAAGTTTTGCAATCCGTATTATTTTATATATACCTTTTAAAACACGGTTTCGATATAACACGGTGGACGAATTGTGGCATAATCTTGTAGAACATAATCTTTATAGAACACGGTTTTAGAAAAAACCATAATTAAAAAATGAATTAACTTGTCTGATTTTTAAATTCTTAGGAAACTTCGTCACAAAACATTATAATCATCATATTCGACTTGATTCATAGTCAACAAATATAAAAATCCATTGACATCCATTCTGGCAAAAATGTGACCAGAAGCAGTCACAGGAGAAAATGTTGTACCACTAATAGAAGATGAATACGATAAGACAATTAACATGTATCGTGGTAATGGGGGGAAAGGATGTGATGACTTGGATATTCAAGATATCTAATAAATATTAAAAGACCACGCTTTTAATAAAAAAGAATTGTTATATAAACATATCACAATAATAGCTAGTTAGGCAGTTTTGAAAGGTTAAATCCAAAAAATCTCGAGTTGAATAAATAGAATTGTAAGTGATGGTCATGATTCGTAAGAGTGATCTATTGATCTATTTTATATATTCTTTTTTTAAATATATAGATAAACACATATTTTTATAATCATTATTTATTTGAAGAAATAAAGGATACAATCAATTTCAAAATTAAATATATTTTTCGAACGCATCCCATAATTTTGTATGAACATCAAGTCTCGTATAACACGGATTTATATTACACGACGTGGTTTTCTGGAACCCTATGAACGTGTTATACGAAGTCCGAGTGTATATAGTAAGTATAAGAATAGTTGGAAGCTCAAAACAAGTAAGCTTACATCAATGTCAACTATGTCATATAAGATTTTTCAATTATTGAAACAATGCTAACCATTTGGTGATCTAATTTATTCAATCAGTTTTTGCGTTCTTATATTATATATCAAAAAGTTCATACTAAGTATAAGGATCAAATATAGATACATCTTTTTTAATAATGAAGTAAATAACATTCTGAGAAATAAAATTTAATAAAATAAGTTTATTTATTTAGCGTAATCAAAGACGTATACAACATCAGATCTAGAGTATACACAAAAAGAACACTAGTTTGACGATTTTAGATAGCTTTCCAGAATCTCTAAGCTTTTATGTGATAAGTATTACTTTATTTAAACTTAATAAAATACAATTTTAGTTTATTTTTATAGTGAATATATGTACAAAAACATAATTAATGTATGGACTTTCAATTTATTCTATGTCTCTGTTATTTTTATTTCAAAATATGTTTTCGGTTTTCTTAAGTACCATCTTGTTACAGGTTTTTCCATTTATTTCCTATCGCTTATATTGAATAAAAAGCTTTTATACTTATATTTTTAAAATACTCCCCAAATTCACTGAATACAGAAAACATACTACAATATAAAAATACTAATATATCACAGTGGGTTCCGAATTGATTTAAAAACTGATTTTCTTTGACCAAAGCCCGATTTATTTTTGAAAAATATAACTTTATACATCGGAAAGTTTCCATTACTTAGAGATTTATTTTTTTCCCTCGAATAACTCGGCGAAATATTTTTGGTTGCCAACAAAACAGGATATTTATAGAAAGATAGATATTAGGAATTTTCTCATGCGAGATCTAACATAATGCTGACTTAGTTCAACTACCCACTCAAGACAAATCTTTAAACCAAATAAATATTTTTACTTAAATTTTTTTTCAATTTATTTGCAAAGCTCAAACTTTCAGGAAATGTTTTTCACTGTATTGTTTTAAATCTCTCAGATGTATTACAATAATAAGTAAATCTCAATGTATCTTGTAGCATACGTTGTTTCTAACGTTGGTGATTGTGTTTGAGAACTCAATTCAATCTTGAGCTCCAAAACAGTTTTCGAAAATTTAGTATCATATTCCAATTTGATTTAATCTTTTTCCATTGTTCGCGTCGAAAGTGAAATATACATATCTCCACAATATGAATGTCTATATTTAAAAATTATTTTTCACAAAAATTAGTTGTCTGATAATTTTTCAACCTGATGGGCAGCACTCTCTGGATGCGAGGATACCACGGAGACAATTTATCATTAGAAATATTTTTCTCGGCTTAAAAAATACGACATACCACGGAAAACAAGAAATTTTCTTTTCAATCTCAATATTGAAAGGGCTTCATTATTATTGTAGTTTCGGTATCGTAGAGGTAGCGTGCGCGCCTTGCGATCCAGGGAACGCGGGTTCGATTCCTACATCTATCTGAAATTTACAATCCAAAATTCAGGACCGGATGCCTATCGGGTCGATCATTTGTCTGACAAAGAATTCCCGTGAAAAATAATCTGTCAAGACGTCTTCACATTGAAAAGATCCCATACTCCACTTTTGGAGTGGGTATCTTGACATTGTGTCGATCCATATGCTCCACTTTGGAAACAAATATGGTAAGTAAAAAAAATATAATAAGAGTCAAAGACACGGCCTCTCCGAAAAAAAAATCTCGCTTTCCAATATTGTATCTCTTAATATATATAATAGTATAGAAACGTTTTAAAAAATATTTTTTTACTAAAAAAATTCGGTACCTCCAGGCTGGAAACCACTGCTCTAACGCCAAATAAGATCTTGAGAAGCTGTTTCCAGGACACTCACAATTTTAAGTTTTTTACTCCATAGTATACGTCCATATAATATAGAAACGTTATGAGTAGTAGAAGTGATTTGAAAGAATGATTATACTATTAAACATGAAATCTGACAATGGGGCTATGAATTTAGGTCCCATGACGCCGATGCGATCTCCACATGCGGACGTGTCGCTCATCAATTAGTAACATCCATTGCAACTTATGCAACGTCATCCAATAACTCGTTTTACCTCCCAAAGAGGGTTGGGTGACAGGATATGGGGAGATGCTTAGGGAGACCGCGATGGATGGACAGACGTGTCGACGGCCACAGTAGATTATCGCACCAACACTAAGTTATCTTAGTTTATTTGACTGGTATATGAATAGAGCCTGAATTTAGGCTCTATTTATGGGAATTTGATTTTATATGTCCTCGGTTTCTCGCCGAGCGTTTGCTTTATTAATCACTCAATAAACGTGAATTGCAAATTCATAATAAACATCTATTTTAATTTTTTTAAATAACATAAAAAAATATTATATACATCTCACAAATAATTTAATGAATTTTAATACAAGGTAAAAAGAGTGAGGATACATTTTTTAGACATTGCGTCTAGTTCTTATACGATAAGTTGGTAAAGAATTGGCAAATCGATTTATTTTGTTTGTTACTTTTTTTAAATAAAAATCTACGATATTATTTATTTCGTGAATTTTGTTATTGAATTACGCGAAGGATTAGAGTACAATTAAATATTTGCTTTATTTATATGTTAGGTTAGGTTAGGTTAGGTATAACTACGATAGTAATAATTAATTCGTAATTTTCAAATTCACTTCTCGACTTTTCATTATGACCTTAAATAGAGACTAGAATGAAACCACATATTTAGTTCAAATTTGCCAAAAAGTGCATTTATGGTAGACAGGAACTAGACGACTCATATTATGCTCAAGTGGATGTCTGTAATTTGTCTTAAGAGATTATTTTTTCAAGAATCAGTGAATTTTTGAACGTAATAGATTCTGAATTTTGGTTTGAAAAAAAATCAGCCAGATGTGAGAAACAAACCCGTATTCTCCGGATGCCAGGCGAAAGAACATATATATGTTCTTTCACCACAGAGAAAGAACATATATATGGCATACTCGTTTATTTCAAAATACATCTTGTATCCAAATGCTATATACAATTGAAGGAATCAAAAGCAAAAACACCACTGTCCATCAAAGACATCAAATGAAATCCGATACTTTAATTCTTATTTTAATACTTTTCTTCGAATATTTTGGTTTCAGTTCACATCTATCCATAAATTTTAATGTTTGTTTGTTCAAAATCTTAAATCTCCGAAAGTTCTCCGCCGATTACTTTGAATTTTTTACACAACTTTTCATTTAAATACACGCGTGCTTAATTGTATACTATTATTATATAGATGTAACTTCTGTAATAGATTAAAATATGTTTTTTTGAAAAACAGCACCATTATTTTAAACCAGACTGAGACACAGCAAGGCGTGGTCGGACACAGTTAGTAAATAATATAAATCCAATCAATATAAGTGACTTATTATAACAATCTTGTTATTGGCAGTTTTGCTGTTGACTCCTTTCATTTGAGGCATCGTAATGTAAAAGTAACACAGAAAATACTCAAAAACAATTAATATCTTGCACATATTATTATCACACAGTATTTCCTTTTGCAATGTATCATCATTGTATACAATAAAAGACGTTTTGTTCAATTGAAATTCCGGTCGTGTGCTTCAACTATAAGTAAAATAGATTATCTGCTTTCAGGCTTCGACGGTTTCAGAAGTGGAGCCTATTTACCTCTAACTTCGCTCCAACTGTTCAAAATTTACACCATCAATATGGTCATTATTCATAACATCTCCTTTGGTTGGCTTCGGAACTAGCCGCAAGCCATTTCAACTTGTTACTAAGATATTAATAATATAAAATGAATTATTGTTTAGCTTAGCAGTGGATTGCTTGACTGATTTGCAAAATTCTAAGATTCAATTTATAATATTATACACTTACATTTAAATGGTCTCAGATGAAACCAGAAGCAGAGTAACTTTGCTTATTATAATGCGTATTATCAATTCTTTTATTTAAAAAAAAACTATGTGCACCATATCGAGTGAAATATTTTAAAATATACATTACATATCATTGGAAACACCTGTGACGTTTTTTCATATACCTAATGTGAAGATTATTCATTATCGTTATAATGTTCGGGTAAATTAATATGCTCTATCAAAAATGTATCGATAATACCTAGATAAATCAAACTTTAAACGAAATATCTATAAAGTTTAGAAAAAAACGTTTAAACACGAATTTGTTTCGGAATATTGTAAATATAAAAATTTTCATTTTGATCATCCCTGGGCGGTATAGCATATATACATACTCGATATACTTTTTAAAATCATTGATTGAAAAGAAATAAGATTTTAAAGGTGTACATTATATTAACTAAGACAAATTATAATTTTTTTTTTCAAAAAAATGGAAACAAGCCAGAAACTCGTCGGATTGGTCGACGGAAGGTGGATTAAGTGCGATCGTTTAATGAAAATTTTTCAAACATAGGTACATCCGTGAAAGTTCAATGCATCAGATTGAGCTTAGGGCGAACGATATC
>JAGVSQ010006325.1:0-16528 GCA_022683975.1 Rhyacophila evoluta
CCGCATTCCCCGGATCGTTAGGCGCGCACGCTACCAACTACGCTACCGGGGAGACCAAAATGTGTTATATATCTATAGTCGTCCATTTTCTATTAATTATTCATGACAATTTAAATAAAAGTAGATGCTAAGACTGCAAAACTACCCCTTTTCGCTGTTTTTACGAACAACTACATGACGTCGTTGGTTACATCGCCATTTAATATGTGAAATACACTCACACTAGTTTCGCCATTTTCATACTTAGTCTCTAACAAGTTGGAAGCGCTATGTACACACCACTTGCGTAGTTTGACGTTTGTTGTCAATGCAGCACTTTTCCAAAAATACATATTATCTTCATGAAATACGAGAGGTTACTTAAAAAAAACCCAAACCTAACCTATAATTGAATGATCGGTAAGAGATATTGAAATAGAACGATAATTTAAAAAATTCGAAACATTCTGGTGGTGTTATCCAAGTGTAGTGAGAATTTAAGCTTCCATCTAACTACCAAATGAAAATGACGATACTTGTGCTTGCCTCGTTTTAAAATTAGTTTTTATAAAATGTTTTTTAATGTTTTGCATAATGTAACTTCGAGTATTAACACAAATTTAACACAATATTACGTTTTACTGCTTAATTCAGTCCGGCTCATCTTCTATATGACACAATAACTATCCATAAAACGTTCAATATTAAATCATAAAAGATTATTAAAAACTCGATAAAGTATATAAATTAATTTGCAAGCATTTAATCAGTGGATTTATTATTTACATCATAATTAGTTTTATCGATTAGTACAATATATTGTTCTGATGTCATTATCAATAATATTCATGAAACAGGAATCTATGCAAGCCAAATTATATACACAGTTATCTATCATTGAATGCAGTGTAGTGACTCAACAAATTGTCATTTATCAGAAAACTCATTTGAAAATTAGAGTTACTATTAGTCAATTAATAAATGTAGTAATACTAAATTAAATATGTTTATTGTTTGTAACAATTAATCGATAACGATTTCCTAGTGAAACGTACATAAAGTTGTTTTAATTAATACCGCCGGATGGTGAGCAAACTTTGATCCACTCACTACCCAGAGCTAATGTGTTAATGTGACTTGGTGCCTGAAATTGCCATACATTTGGATAGGAATTTTTGTTTTAAAGATGCAAGATTGTATGCCCAATGCTTTATTCAATTGTTTGACAACGAATTCTCAATTAAAGTATGTGAAGATAAGTCTTCGCATTGTGGATATTCGTACGTTTCATTCTTTAAGTAGATACCTTCACGATATGGAGATCTATATTGGATAGGATATTGTAAGAAATATTACAGTAGCGTAGAGATTAGCGTGTGCGCCGCCCAATCTAAGTAATGCGGATTCGATTCCTACAACTGCCGGATTTTTATAAAGATCCAAAAATACAGGACTGGGTAATCATTGGTTTGAGAAATTTTCAGACAAAAAATAATCAGTCAAGACATGTCTCCATATTTCGGATATCTATGTTCTCCACTTTCAGAATGGGGTAACTTCACACATGTACTACTTTCAGAGCGAACGTGTAATAAAAAAAGAACGTGTTTTAAAAAAGATATTATTTATTTATTCAGAGCCTAGCCATACATACGTGTGCAGATTATGTATCGCATAAAGGCGCTTGAATATGATGGGCGCCATTTTATAATATATTTTTTTAAATCTCCAGTAGTTTCTAATTGCAATGACATTTGCATTACTATAAAATATTCAGGAAAAGGCTAGAAAGTTAGGCATGCGCAATCGTAATCCAGTATATTATATAATTAATTTATTGTTGTGTAAACTTTTTGCACTAAGGCGCCTTCTACCCACGGCGCGAAACTGTACACATTGTGTTAATTAAGTAGATTTTTGAAGAAAGGTGTTGGAAACACTATCTTCAAAATGCTGGTGATGAACTCAATAAGTTTATGAACCACCGTCATAGATTATTTACTCAGATTTTGTCGTACGTTCGCAGTTTACTTTTATTTGATTTAATTTGAAATTTACTTTCCATTTCGTTAATTTATTGAGCAACACTTGTATGACGGTAATAAAGAAAACCTCTCGAAATGTGAAATGGCAATTCGTTAATGTTCGCTCGTGCTTGTTCGTGATTTTTTAGTTCGGCCCACGCGAAATAATTTGCAAATTACTCAGGGGTAGTAAACTGTAATAGATTTCATTGATGTGCCAAAATGAGATAAAATTAAATTGAAAAAAAAATGTCTATGTCGTTTTAAAACAAATACAAATTCTTATGGCGAGCAAGAATGCTTTTCTCAACAAGACTTGGTTTGGTTAATTATAATTGGACTCCGGCACGCTCTAAAGGACCCCAACTGAGATGTTTGGAAGCTACTTTGAGGAGACTTCTGGCACTTTCAATAGTGTATTATGCTTGTTATGCCATAGTATATGTACAATTATGGAGACATGGCGGGCGATGGAAGTGAAACCAATGTTATATCTTTGTAAGTGCATTGAGTGGATTGGATTTTGATCTATAGACAGTATAGTTACGCGTATTTTAGATATTTACACACCATTATCAGGACTGATAATTTTGACAATCATATTTTTACCATTTCCACTCTGAAAGTGGAGAATACTGATCTACAAGACGTAAAGATGGCCACCCCAAGCATGCAGTAAATGAATCTCTCCAATGTGAAGACATGTGATAGATTTTTTTCCCACGAGAATTAATTGTCATTTAACTGCTCAACCCAATAGGCATCCAGTCCTGCTTTGCGAAAATGGGTTAAAAAAAATAGCTCAGGGGTAGTCAAAATTTTTGTATCTACCGTCCACTTTGTATCTTTATTGGTAGTAACGTGTTCTAACTACCCACCGGTTCCACAATAAATTAATTCAGCGCACCTACAAAATACTCAGAAAGCATTGGAAAAAACCTCTACCGCTCACTATGAAAACTGAAATCGTCCACTAGTGGGCGGTAGGGACCGGGTTGGTTAGCTATTACAGAAATCGAACACGTAACCCACACACGCTTATCTCTAAGCCACCAGTGGAGGACCAAAAAAGCTATTGTCAGAATTTATAACATGGACTATAGATAGAATGATTATATACCTTTTCATAGGTTGTTATATACCATGGATGGCTAAAGTTTTAACCACCATCGCTATTTGTTTTTAATTTTTTTGGCGGCGGTCTACTAAAACTAGCAGTAGGCATTTAGATCCAAAAATAAGTTGAAATTAAAAATAAACATGCATAATACCAATGCTAATTCAATATCAAGTTATTTTAATAACAGCAATTAATGATGAATTCACACAAACATAAAAATAGTATGTAAATCTGCCTATTATTAGCTTTACAATTCGTGAAATATCAACTATTTATGTTGTATAAGAAGGGGCTGGAATATTGCATTGCATATTTTCAAAAACTAAAAACGTAATACTGCTCCTAAATGGTCATGTGTCAACCGGGAGTGACGTTTTGCTTAATAATCTCTTATTGAGGATGTATGTTTTTTTCTACCTCGTACTTAACTAAAACTATATGGAGCCCGCTATCGATGTCCTCAGTTTCCTGGTTATTTTGTCTATTGTAGGTACGGAAAAGTTTAGATATTTCTCTCGTCATGTAAGCTATCTAATAATCCTGCTATATATGTTTCAATGCAAAAAGCTTTTCGAGGGGAAATCAATCAAGAAAAACCACTCCTCCGAATAGCGTTGTCCTCTTATAGGGGATCAATAAACAAAATGATCGATTTCGATGTGGAAATCGTTCGGAATGCAACGCAGAGCTCGGTTAAGGACTCACCATTTTTTTTCATTTTATAATATTTATGCTCGTGAAGCTTGCATCATATTCTTCAGTCCACCCCTCATCCGGACGTATAGTTTAAAACGACTTAATATCTCTCTTTGGGCATCTATGCATTCTTCCACCTCCGACTGCCTAGTAGCTTGCTAGGCAAACCGGCGGTTGGGGTTTCGAACATAGGAAAAGTATTAATTTGGGTTGTGAATATACTGGAAAGATAAATAAATTCATTGAATATGTGAAAGAGTGATTACTCCTCGGCCCACTCTGGCAGGAAGCAGTTGTCGAGCACCGTAGGCTAAGCCAACTGACAGGACTTTCGGAAAAGTCCTATCCGTTGGTCCGCCCGGCTTTGGAGAAACGCAACCCGCTAGAGTAAGTCGACTGATATTTGCAGCCCGGCTGTTGGTCGCTGGCTGATGAAAGTGGACACACTCATTTTTTCACTTAACACTTAATTTGGGAAATAACACAATAATAATTTGGTTTTATTAACTACCTCTATTAGTTGCCTTGAAAAAGGCTGTAATTGAGGCAAGTAATGTAAGTTGAAAACCCACTAATATGTATTTCATCGGAGAATTCCGAGTGAAAATATCCAAAGCGCCCTGACAACAGTAGCATATTAAGCTAATCACGTACCAGGCCAAAGCCCAAGACAATTTTGTCGAGAATCCAATACTGAATCATTTTTTTTAGTATTTAAACATAATTTAGTATTCAGGTGGACGAAAAACCTTTTAGAGCCATTATGTTCTAGGTGTTTTTAATTGTTAAGTTATACAATAAATAAATAAAATATAGTTACACTTGTTTACCATCCCTGGAATAGGTGAAAGTACTGTTACATAGATATACAATTTGCATAATAGTGCTAATAGAGATCGTTTTGGCAATTCTATTGCTTGTGCGAAAACTTATTGCGCAACACGAATTTAGCGCAACATTCACAAATCTAAGCAAACAAAATGTTGAATGCTTGTTTAATGAGTTTGACCATTGTCCATCGGGTGATCAAAAATTATTAGCAATGAACTGTTAATTCACACATCATGTTCGTTAACCATTTCATTAGTAAGTTAATTTTATAATACACATGTTGAACACTAAAATCATTCACCGCTATCAATTTAACGAATATCATAAGATAAATCAAATTATATATGCCAATTTATAAACAATGCTCTTCTATTTCCAAACAAGGAACAAAATAAACTGAAAAGTTATTCCAAATTGGTAAGAGTGTATATAAAATTACCACATGACGCCTCCATTTCGGAATGAAAGGAGCACTTGAGATCAATTTTGAACGCATAGAACTGATTTATGTAACATTGTACGTGCTTCTTTTCAAAACATAAAAATTATCGAAAGTTTATAAGAGAAATTTTCAATACTCAAGCCAACTTTTTTTATTCATTTTTTTTCGTATGATTGTAATGACTTCCACATATCATTGATTGATCTATCTCAGTGGTTCTTAACCTTTTCGAAGTCGCGGTGTACTTTTGATCATGAGAAAAAATGGCGGTGCACCAGAATTAAATGGTCAAAAAAATATGCGGACATAATTTTTATTACAAATTAAACAAATTCCATAACAATTAAAGAAAAAACAATCAAATAAAAGATATACTTGTGTTAACGTTATTTAAGAAATTAAAAATATCTGCTAAATATGCCATTTCAGTATACCAATCATCATTCTGAAGACATTTTACAAAATCATCCAAACCTTCATTTCAGAAAATGATTAACAATTCATTTTTTAGTTATATGAATCAGCGTACAACTTTACCCCTAGATAACCACCTGATGTCAGTGGGAAAAGGCAAATATTCGTACTTAGCTTCCATAGAAATGCAAAAAGTTTTTTAAAACTGAGTGTTTTTAAAGGTCTCGATATGATGAAATTTACCATATTTACAACTTGGTCTAGTACAGGATAACTAGTGATAACATTCGTTGTTAATGTTACATATTTTTAATTTTCGTTTTCGTTCTTCTTTTAAAAAAATCAAATACCTTAAAAAATTTGTTTGGCCTGATGATTTTTTTCGCGGTGCACTTGGAACAAGCTCGCGGTGCACCGGTTAAGAACCACTGATCTATCTAGTATTTATATTAAAATAAATAATAACATTGTATTCATAAAATAAAAGAATGGCTTTGAAAACAAGGCGCACCGACGTACATACACTCAAAATGTACTTATATAATGCAGTCATCGACAATAAATATACTATAAAATCCCGATCTATCATACCTACATTCGTTGTTTTCCTGCATTTATAGTTCTATAGTTTATGGCACCACCCAGAATCAATAATAAATAAACTGCTTGAATCTAAATGCTAAACTGTGGATAGAAAACGTGCTATGGAAAACTTTGCTGTAATTTTCTTAATTGTCGCATATTTAAAATATTAAAAACAGCATTCTTTGGTTTTTGGAAGGGCCTATTAAAAACAAAGAAACGGGGTTTCACTGTATTATAAAAACTGACATGTTGGTATGAAAAAATACGGAAATACACGATAACATGTCCTTGAGTAATTAATATTGAAATTCTATACAGTCTTCTGTTTATATTTTTTGTATACCATGTCCAAGAAACGTTAATATCTGTGTTTATTGGCTAATAATTTACCTGGCAAAGACTTGTAAATATTTTTAGTAATACCATTGTAGTGATAACAAATAGTAAGTGATAATAATATACTATGTACTGATAATAATAAAAATACACAGTATAAACATATGTCGTCACTGTAAGAAGTATTAATGTGGGTATTTTAAAATACTGTAGAACATTGATTATTCAGACTAAATTACGGTGAAGATGGTCCAGATATCGAAAAATATCAAAGATTCAAAAATAGATTTTTGCTTAAAGGTAACTAACTGTCTTGTTTGAAGACGCCAAATGACGTATACTTGCGATGGATACATATAAGTTGCTTAAAGTCACTCCTCAAAAGAAAGCAAAATATGCAGGCCCTTGTCACGTTAAAAGTCATGCACCGGCGCTGGAACTGGGTAGGACACGTACCGGATGACTTCGGCTTGTCTCTCCTTCCAATCCAACTCCTGCGTCCGATTATTAATTATTGATCATATTATATTAAAACATGTATGCTATGGTATGATTTAAGGCGAAAATCAGATGATAGAGGCGCTATATGATAGCCATGTGCTACATATAGGGAGCGGATAAGGTAGAAGATTGCTCGAATCACTTCTTTGCGATATTTTAGCATTGATACTCCTCTGGATATGTAATATCAGTACTCCTGCCTCAAAACTCTCTCCTTTGTGTACTTATTTATACTCCTCTTATACGTAGGTTCCCAATCTCTTTTTGCCTACCGCCCCTTTTTCAAAATAAACTAAAAATGACGATGCCACTTTCTTGTTTTTTTAACTCACTTTTTGTAATCATTAATTTCTTCTATCAGGAGTCAGCGCCCACCAAAGGCCTACGAAATCATTAGTTTCTCGTTTTAATTTCAGCTCGTGCCATGACATAATTGATTTGTTCTATAAAAAGTCGGCGCCCTCCTCATGACAACCAAAACGCCACCCAATTGCTTATAAATCCACTATCACCCCATAGAAAGTTTCATCGCCCATAGGGGATCGGTACCGCCCACTTTAGGAACCTATTCTCTGACAGTATTTAAAAAAATCTTCCTCAGTTACTCCTTCATCATTCAAAATTTGAAATTCATCTTCGCAATTTAACCATTCGTTGACATCTTTTTCGTAACTTACATTAACTGCATATTAATAGGTATTATATTTCACTGCTTTCGCTGCGCTTAATTCAGTCATAGAAATCAATAAGTCAGTGCATTATCAGTGTTGCTATGTTAGCTATAACACATACCGCACAGTAGATGCCTGTAATTACCAGTAAACATGTTAAGGGGCATTTGTTTACCTTTAAATATCACAATGTTGTTAGGGATTTTATAGGATGTTCAACGTCTATTTTACGAAAACCAAATGCCGCCTGTTTAATGCATGCATTGTGTCAGTGCTGCTTTAAGATTTTGAAATGTGGTAAACAACAAAGGGCCAAAATAACCATATTCTAAGCTTTGAGAATAGGTGCATGTGGCGGATTCTGGGGATACGGTGGTATGACTTCGTTCGAAATGAGAAGATAAGAGTATATACCATGCAGCCACTTATCACACTGACAAAGTGAAGTAAAGTGAAACATATTGACCTCAAGAGAGTCTGAACCTGACCTACCTATTCTTTAAGCCAACCGGACGTACTATACTAAATATAAAATGTATTCGGTGGAGTTATAGGATGCAGGTCTGACCTGGGAGGATGCAAAAAATACTGGCGGGCGAATATAAATCTTAAAATATCAATATACACTACATGATGATACATCTTTGAGTATTTATTATCATTCATTAAAACGAACGTAAAACTTAGCTTATTTGATTTTTATATTATTAATTAATTACGTTATCCTTCCAAATAGATATTAAATAATACGTCAGAACATTGTTATATTTGGACATAATACGATTATCAAATTGAAATTGACAGCCGGTGTTTGAGTATTTTGCCGTCGCCATCGGCGCTGCTATCTGATTTAGGCCTCGGCCGTTTTCACTGTCTTCTAACTGCTTCAATCATCTCCCACTTCCTTAGCACCAATAATTATACTTTTCTTTGTGTACGTCTAGACTAATTAATGTGCCCACCGTTCATCAATCCAGTATTTCATTCAGCGGAATGTACCTGTCAGTTGATATTAATTACTCTAGACTTACCAGTGTTCTGAAGTCAAGAGATAATTCTTATTTTAGTCGAAAAACTATTGGAATAAGTAGTCATACTTGTCGTGTGATACGTGTTTCATTTAGGCTCCTTTTCGCCCTTCCTATAAGTCATGTTGAAGAAGAAAATTAGAAACCTAGAGTAAAAAATAGATACAGCGGATCTACGATTTCTCGTTGTCGGAAATTGGAGCTATATAGTGCAGAATAGAGAAAACTAAATGGGTTTCTTAGATGAAGGCTACACTATATCTGCATTATGATGGCGAAATGGTTTATTCTGGCTTATAACAATCAAGAAAAGGCGTTTGCGTGATTGAGTCTCCCAGCTGATATGATAGTAACACTTATATCATGTTTTAATCACAGTTAAAAAACAAGGCCAAGCTAATTATTTTGTTCTCCCAGATAATAATTAAGTGGACATTGGAACACCAACGTAAAATATGCTCGATCCACTGTTTGACGAAGACTTTCCTCTAGGTGTAGTGGTTTATATCTTGTCGCTGATACTTATTTTCATCAGACTTAAATAATATATAACATTTTAAATTTGCCGCTATTAAAATATTATATTGTGTACCTTTTCATCATGGGATAACTTTACTATTATATCTCTAACCCACCATCTGTCACCAAGATCGCGCCGTTTTAAAGTCCATACTGTGCACCGCACAAGGGCGCCTGAATATTCTGGGTACCTTTTTACGAAAAAAAAATATTTACCAGCATTCTTTGCGTATAACATTTTTATAATTAAAACACGCATACTATAAATATATGCGATACGCATATACAATATTTAAAGATGCGCAAGTTATAAATCGGTGGACAAATCTAAAAACTTTTTTTACAAGGGCGCCACTTGCCCGCGGTGTGGCACTATTTGTCACTGTGTTCTTTGTGATCTTTTCGTAATATGCCCAACATACAGCATTCAATGTTACATCGTCTTACTCTCAGTTTTGGACAACTATTATTCAATCAATATGATGATCAGCATCAGTAGTTTCTGCGAATTGGCGACATTCAATTCTCAATTTCAATAACAAGTTCATAGATAATGTCAGATATGGAAATTTAATTACTGTGTCAGTGATTTGTGGTCTTGAATAATAATTAGCGATTGGACAATAACCGAGGTGGCAAAAAGCGATAGTAGACTTTTCTTTTCTAGTCCTTGGTGATTCTCGAAACCTGATCTCCCAAGGTCAGACGCAGAATTCTACACACTAGGCAGTTAGTTCGTACCGGAATCATTAAAATGTCGCTTTTCAATGATGCTGGTAAACACATTCTTGTATTAACATCAAGCCAGCGAGTCATTGCGGACCATTATTTTCAAAAGTCAACATTACAACTGATCATTCGATATTTGAAAAAAAAAAAATCCATAGACTGGATTGTTTGCTTTTCTTTATGTAAATGTTTGCGTAGTTTTAATCATTTACGATGTTTTCAAAATCATGAAATTTTTGATAAAACAAAGGAATATTGCGTTATTTTTAAACACATTATATCCTTTATTTATTGTGCATTAAACATTTTAAAATAAGCTATATGTAAAACCTTTTTTGCTTGAATATTTATCGCTGTTTAGTGGTCAAAGAGATAAATTTAGTGTTGATGTTTAACATCACCATTATCTCTTTCTGTCTATTATTTTAACCATATGTATCTGTTCCAAATGTCACTTTCGGGATTCCCACCTCCCGATCACTTTCCATAATATTTACCCAGGACATACACATAATCCGAAAATTTCAAGTTATATCCAAACCGTGTTATTTAATTATTTTTTTTGTTTCCATCTGTACCAACTGCTTAGAATATGCGGCACTTTCTTTATCATTCGCAAATCGCTTTTCATGCCACAATGCAGGCCAATATCACTTAGCTACGTTGAATGTGCCCTAAAGACAATACCATATAATCTTCCATGATGTCAAAATGCAACTATATGAATGGAGAGGTGAGCAGGGTAGAGGTTCTTGGAATCTGATGCATGTGTCCTAGTCAGTTTTAACTTCGCTGTATGACTTTTAACAAATCAAAGAATTTCTCCAATCATTTCCTGATCTCCGAGTTCTTCCCCAGTATTCGACGAAAGCATTTACTCTTTAAATTTCGTAGCCGTATTATCATGCATTGTATTATGCGAACTCATGTTTAACCACGTCCACTCAAAAAGATATAGCATATGAATCTTCACAATATGAAGACATTAAAAATTAAAGATTGGATGTCCAATGGTTAGAGAAATTGTCTAACAACCAATTTTCGTGAAAAATAATTTGTCAAGACATGTTTATTTGAATGGAATGTCTTGAAATGTTTTGACATTGCGGAGATACATGTACTCCATTTTCGGAGTAGATATCTTCACATTGTGTAGATCCATACGCTTCACTATCGGAGCATACATGATATAAAAAAATGTAAGACTTTGATTTAAAGCGTTGGCTTGTATTAACATTTTGATTCTAAAAATAAAAGCACTTTTCAAAAAGCTAAGGGTTAATGACTTCTTTTGCATAGAGTTATATTATGAAAATTTTGGATCACTTAAGAGATCCATATTTAATCTATACGAATCTTTGGATTCATCTTCCCGCAAGGTTTTATCAACGTTAGTTTTGAAGGTAACTTACCTGAGTAATCATCTGCTTTCATAATATTAGCAACTCTTTTTAAGAGTCATTTTGTTGATTATGTCATAGACTCCCCTCATCTTCATTCTTCAAAGATGGTGCTAAAGGTAAATCTAAAAAGAATGCATTAAATATACTATAGTTCACTTTAATAATACACCCTTTGGCATAAATTTAGGGGCCTTATTATGACAAAAATTCTTCTCAAAAGATTGCGAACCATAAGAGGTAATTATGATAAAATGTGGAAGCTAAAATCTCTTTTGAAAATGGAGGAAAACCCAGTCGACGTGTATCATTGAATATAAAATAACTCATATGACACGTTCGCTAAAACATAACTTCAATGAGGTTCACAAGTTGAATGTCTGAATGAGAGATATATAATGGTTTACTTTCGAGGCAGAAATTTGATACTCAAGATTGAAACCGTGTTGTTTGATTACCGCGTTATAGGAAGGTTAAATGTATGACTTTAATTTAAAACGTCAGTCCATATTGACCACAGGAACTACACGAGTACGAAACGAGTGATAATGTATTTGTAGTTTTGATGAAACTGACCTCGATTTCGGTTGCTTACAGTGGCAAAACTGGTCTTGTGTAGTTGTATTTTTTATTCATCGTGTCAAAATCTTGATTCCGCGTCGTGTATGCCTTGCTATGATAGTCTGGGGGCTCGCCTCAGCGCGATAATGTTATCCAATCGCATTCACTTCTCTGTATACAAAATACATATTAAACAGCACGTGCCTTTCGAATATATACCTCTGTATACCTCATTTGTTTTTTATGTGCCTCTTGCAACCATTGTTGTGATAGCAACAACGCAAACACATTTACAACAATTCAGTATCATACTTCACAATTACATATTATATTTCAAATATAAGTTTCTGTATAAAATATAACATATATTTCGTACAAAATATATACATTTAAACCATATTCGCTCCCAAAGTGGACCATATGGATCTACACAGTGTGAAGACGTCTTGATAGATTATTTTTCACAATGGGTATCGTCCTGCATTTTTTTTTTTAATCCGATAGATGTAAGAATCAAATTTGCATTTCCCGGATTGCTAAGCGCGCACGCTAACATCTACGCTACCGGGGAGAATTAATTTACGGCTATTAAATAATTGAATTGAATTATTGATGCACATAATTTAAGGCTTTTAAACGTCTCGGATTAAATAAGACGATCCCATATCAACGTTATATATCCTTGGTTAAATATCGGTGTATATTTTTTCCAGCAAATATCAAGTTTTCTCATTTTCTATGTGTTATCAAACCGTCATTTACGAAAGGCACGTCTCGCAACGAGGAAAAAAACCCTTTTCTGATTTCCACCGATTTTTTTTTTTATTATGTACTCTCTCTACAACTTTCTGATTCAATCAATATCATCGAATAAAACTTTGAAATTGAATATGGATATTCAGAACCTCATTTAATGACACGTATGATGTCCCGCATTTAATGTTTAAAAAATTGGTATCCTTACGTAGTTTCGACACCATTATTAAACGTGTGACAATTAAAATAGCCATCGTTAAAACTTGTCAATACGTATGTAGAACTGAATTTGATTTTATTTATTTTACAGTTGTATCTTTGTCCAAAAATGTCAACGGTGCCCATTTAAAAAATGGGTGACTGTGCTGGGCCACTTGCAGTGTATGGCTGAATAAGAACTATAGAAGAAAGTAATGTCCAGAAAACCGCATCCTTGCTGTGCTAAAATTAAAAACAGTTATAAACATTAAATAGAGGCGAATGTGGGGAGACTTATTGCATTTAAGATGTAAATAATTATAGCAATTAATATTTTTGATATTAGAATTATTTTTTTTGAATACATTTGTCTGCTCAAAAACATCTGTTATTATGTTTGCAATAAAATAATTCATAACTATTTAACTATGTCAAGAATTTACAGCAAACAAAATAAAAAAACATGCTAAAAAAATAATAGAATCCACCATTTTTGTATAAACAGGTTTAAAATAGTTGTATGTCTTTAATTAATCAGACTCGATTGTAACTATTATTTAATTAACATAAACTTCAAATGAGGAATATAAATTTATTTGAAAAATATCAAATGATGCAATCATAGCACAATATATTATGGTAAAATAAAATAAATAAAAGAAAATGTTGCCAGCACGCACATTGGCAATTACGTGCGTAAATAGACCACCTTGTCTATGCTGCGAATGGTCAGTGATTAGAAGGTCAATGTTGGATATTCCGATTTATGACACTGGTGCCAAGATGTGTTCGAAATTCAAACTAATATCTTAACTAGGACAAAGATGAATGAAATAAATATTTCTTTTACAATTCAAGTGTGCTTATAAAATATATCACGTATGTTATAAAACTTTTTATTTATGACATTGTTTCTAAATTTAGTGAACAATCTTTAATGGTCAGTGTGATACAAGGGCAAGGGCTTAAACAGCTAGAAATGACAGTTCAACAATGCTATAGTTACCAAGTTAATACTAAATTGAATTATTGTTTAATGAGGAAATATTAATATGGCAATAATTATTCTAAAACCAGAATAGAGGTCTATTTTAGAGGTTATGTTTTAATTAGATAGGAAACGTTTTTGTCTTCTTAATATCTCGTCCTAATGTTTTTGGCTTTCTATAAAAAAAATCTACAAATATCAAAAGCACATCAATAACAGTCTTAAATAAATACATCAATTAGTCACATTTGTTTGACTTGGTTACATTTTTTATGTCCTGTGTAGATGTTTCTTTTCTGTTTTACACATTCACAAACACAAAAAGTATTAAATAATTATTTGCAAATATATAGTTTTAATAAAGAGCGTATTTGTTTTGACTGCGTAATATGAAGCTAATCAGCAACGCAGGCGATTTCGAAATGAATACATCTTTAAAATCGGTATCGGAAACCCCGTTTTTAAACTCGAGTGTCACGAAATCGGTATTAATTTATTTAACAAGAGTATCCATGTTTTATTCAGAACTGTTTGATATCTTGAATATAAAAATTTCAAAACTTTCAATTCATTTATTTTCATCCTTAATTTCAAATTTGCGCTAAAAAAACCGTGCTGACGTAGCTTACTTATTTCCAATCGAACTGTAAATTGATTCGCAAAATAAATGTTAAACATCTGGAGCACCTCTTTCGGCGCTTAACGAGCCGCTGATTGGTGATAGCTGGATTAAAATGAAGGAATTTGCGTAGATCGTGGGCGTGTCAGCTGACGTAAACTGTATGCTGCGAGTACACGTGTGTATATATTAACTATTGGTTAAACTTTTCTGTTGTTCGTAACAATAATAATAACCACTTAATCGTCGTGTCCTTGGATTTCATTTCGCTTTCTACGCCTCTATGTTATTTGCCTCAGGGACAATGGATAATAGATATTTTTTTGATATTAAATAGTCACTCTGAGATCTGGAACTCCTCCAACATGAAAAAAAATACGTCAAGATAAAACTTCACATTACGGAGATACAAATATTTTAAATGTTTTCAAAATAGTCCGAAAAAATAAATTTTCCGTATACATACCATTTGAATATAAAATACTAGCTTCTTTAACCAGGTTTGCCTTTAATAGATTCAAATTCATTCTTTATTCAAATAAATTTTATTCGTCCTGTTAAAAATACTTCAAAACTTGACTGCATGCAATATATTTAGTCTCTTGTTGATAATTCATGATGATGGTAATATTTTTAAGTAAAACAGTAGCAAAATGGTAGCTAACATGACTAGTGAAAATTTCATCTCGCTGCTATTCCCCGTTTGGGAGAAGTTCTTGTGACAGACAGAAATGCACATATATTTTATGTTTTATAATATACATATGGATTTTTTACAATTCGATATTCAAATTCGCTTAACCAATTGGATATTCTATTCTTTACTTTGAATACTTAATATTAACAGTAGTGTAGCTACTGCTGCTCCAGGCGCATAAATCATGGAGGGTGCAAAATATTGTAGGTAAAAATTTTAGTCAGCGTGAGAGCTAAAACAGAGAAATCATATCGGGCGTAACGATTTTACTTGCTCCAGGGCGCTGAATATGTAGATACTCCACTGAATGTTCATAAGTTAACAGAAATGTTTACCTTTGAAAATAGCTAGTAATATAATGATTTTTTTAAACTTTCCAGTGTGTTCATCGTCACATTCCTCTTCCCGAAGACATGGCTATTATACGCGGCAAGTTGCTTGCTTGGAGCTGGTGCAGCCGTCATTTGGACTGGCCAAGGAAACTACTTGACACTCAACAGCGATGCAGCCACGATTTCAAGAAATTCAGGAGTATTCTGGGCTATGCTTCAGACAAGGTAAGATACAAAATACTTTTGGTTATCTTTGACGTTTTTTTTTATGGTAATTACATTGTATATTGTAATTACAGAATCTATGAATGAGCAGAACAGTACGATATTTACAATTCAATTGTCTTGATAACTATTTTTCACGAGTATTGTCTGTGAGCTAATTACTCAAACCCACCAGACACATTCTTACCGAATTTAGAAAATATTGTTTTACGGAGCAGAGACAAAGTTCCTTGGACTCTTATTACTAAACGTCTAATCTGATAATCTTCAACCAGATGTAAGTAATCAAAAGAGAAAAGGCAGAAAAATTAAAGTTTGTTGAGTTTAATTTATGTCTTCCAATTGCTTTTACATTTGTTTAGTAATCGTTATAATGATTTAAGGACGTATACCAAACATTTATTTCGCATTGAAACAAGACGTATTCCAAATTAGATTTAACAAACGTATATCGAGGTACCATTGTATTCTATTATAATATTTAAAAAAAACGATTATTTACTAAAATATAAAGAGTTTTAACAAAAACCAATAAATTATCGATGGTAAGTTGGACATTGTTTCTTGTTGAATCGAAACTTTCATCTTGGAGAAAAATATACTAATTCCATAATTATTGGGCGGCCCACTATTTTGCTTTCGAGGAATTGAGCTCGCGTTTTTTTCCTAACAACTGGGTAACGCTGTTAAACACTATGCACGCCAACGATTCACCCGGTCGGAACGATTTCTCTTACTAAACGTACAATATTCTAGGTCTAAAAATGATCTTCCTGGTAGCGTAGTTGGTAGCGTGCGCGTCTAGCGATCCGGGGAATGCGGGAATCCCCATCTGTCGGATTTTAAAAATCCGAAAAATACAGGACTGGATGCCCAT
>JAGVSQ010006326.1:0-16528 GCA_022683975.1 Rhyacophila evoluta
TATCTAATACCTTTTTATTTATTAAATTCATTTGTTTGTATGCGGATGTACTTACTTTTTTATGTAAATGAATTAGGTAGACATGAAAAATTTTACAAATAAATAAAATTCTATTATATCATTTATTGACAAGTTGGTATTTTTTTACTTCAACGTGTCAATTATTATCGATATATTGAGCGGAAACAGGAATTTTGGCTAACGATGCGTTTGATGTTACCAGTGACATAATGGCAATTATCATATGACGCTTATCGGTAAAATGTGGATTACGCGTAAGTCACTTTGATTTCGCTCAAGCAAGGAGTATTGTTTTTTGTCTATGGTTTTCGATTTATGGTTGACCATATGAATAAATTTATAACTACATATACTCTTTATTAATTTAAAAGCATAATACTTTTAGTTGTCATACATAACCATTGCCATTAACTAGCGGTTTCCAATCTTTATACTACTGCTCCCCGATTGTTTCCTCGCCTCTCGACCTTATATTATATTTTATAATATTTTAAATGTTTTTCAAATCAAATTTTGGCGCGTGCCCTTGCAATAGTCCGAGCCTCCAGGTAGGAAAACGCTGCCATAAACAATATATCGTTGTTATTAAGAAAATAGTCATTAACTCCCAAAAACACGGAAATAATCGTGCTTAAGTGCTATTTTGTGTATTCAAAATCAAGAATTAAACGTACTACAATGCACTACGACATTAATGTTCATGTTAATAAAAAATACTATTTTGGAAAAAAAAATAAGTAACTATTTCATTAGTAACGACTTACACTTTAAATACAGACATTGTGATGTTTTAATGGGTTCAGAACGGATTTTCTGCATTTCAATTCAGTTTAATGAGGAAAAATGATTTGAGAGACAAGGTGCTTAAATTACAAGCTCCGCCAGACATGGAACGGATTAAATTCGAAAGTCAAAGATCCACTGTATTTGCAAATGCAGTATATTATACGCACTTATTGGGGATGAGGATAGTGCGGATAATCATATATATGTGTAGAATCCCAATTCTCTGCTGCTATGTTGCAACACTACCTGAAATTAATATTTTTGTGGAAACTAATAATCAATTCTTCATTACTTTCGTCTGCTAAATATAGTCGACGAAGGATTTGTTTTCGATCATTATAAGCGGTGTAATGTATAAATTACTCCTGATTCAATAGTGGTATTACAGACGTGACATTTAGTGGAATAAATTTTATCGTAAACATTTCGCCAATTTGATTTAAACATTCTATTGGTGGAGGCAACGGTGCATTGTCGAGTGAAATTAATAATTTTCCTTTCTTATCTATAGAATTTAAAAAAAAATCAGTTTTGGAATAAAGTGTTTTTCATATCATCGTTTAATAATTTCATTACTCGTAATGCCCTCTTCCGATGAGCATATGAAACTGGAAGACTTCTTATATTTTTTATAATTTTTAAAACATCTAAGATTTTTCGATTGTCTTATGAGAGATAGTTTTTTTTAATAATGACCCTAAGCAACTTAACAAGTATGTATACGAATGGTATAATATATCAATTAATTGGATGTAGTTAAGCAGAAGACGCCCAAGTCACATTCTGATCTAACTGAGATATATATATATAGAGTTATAGAAACCCATTAACATTCAGAATATCAAGACTTTTTTTATGAAATTACTTACATGTCACATACTACATCTTTCTAGATTATTAGATTATCTAAGCATACTTTTAAAGTTATTGAATATTTTTTGGGTGCTAATTTAAATTTTTGTCGTTTTATGCCGGGATTTATATTCATATTACATCAGTATTTGTCTTAAAAACCTTGGAATTGGTTAAATTTAGTATATGTTTTGTTAATAAATAAAACAATATATCAACACGATATATCACAATAAATACGTACATTTATTGAAAAAAAGTGTGAAAGAAGGTTACATAATCATAATGCTTATAATTTAGAATAGGTTTCGTCAAAAAAATATTTTATTTAAGTAATCCTATATTTGACGTGTCTATTCCAAAAAGCGATAAAACAACAGCTCGTAAAAATCATCTACGTATTCTATGCGTAATTTACAATGAACATGAAAATTTCATGTCCCAAAACCCACTCCTATGAAAAAAAGAATTTAATGTCATAATTTGGTTCAAAACAAAATATCAAAATATTTGAAGCATGATTGCTTTTGCGAGCATTAATTAAGTTACCAATCAGAGAGCAGTAAATATTAAAAATGGCGTCAAAACTGAATCTTCTACAGTGTAGCCGTAAAACATAATTACATACTTAAATACAACTTTTTCTACGTTACTACTATTTTTCAAGTAATCTTTTTGCCTATGCATAGTGTTTTATTTGTAAATATTTGTTTTTATAATTTTATATGAAATGTATTTTATTGGTTGTCTTTATGTTTTGTTATGACTTGGTTTTAATTGTTTGTACTTCTTTTAATTTGTTAGCATTTACGTAATAATTCACTTAAAAATTTTGTTAGATTTTTTTAAATCCTGGTATTTCACGTATGTAAAATAAACGATAACCAGACAACTGAACGCATGACAAGTGCGCACACATGAAAGTGCTCACACTAACAGAGAAATTAAATTGAGACATTTTATACTTAATTTACGTAATTATAGTAAAGGTAGATTTTTATTTCAATGATACATAGTCAATACAACGATTTTAACATTCATTTTATCTACAGTTGTAATGTTCTGTTCAACACATTTACATCGAATATTTTAAGCGTTAATTTGCTCCCAGTTCCAAAAAATAATATATATACATCATGAAAAGCAATTATGTCACTATGCCAATATTTTTTTAATTCAAAGAAAACTTCTAATTAATGAGTGTAAAGTTTGTGGCAATCCAAAAAGCTGGCTACAAACAGCGACATTTTATTTTGCTAATATGCAGTGGCGTAGCTACATATTTAGTGTGCAAGAGCAAGTAAAATTCTTGTGCCCCCCCCCCCCTCTGTTTCTCGTTTTACTAAAATTTCATACCTCCTTTGGACAATTATGGTCTCTTGATTTTGCTTATCTCTTGCGCTACCTTAAATTATTACATCCTACCAGAACTTGCGCCCCCCATGATTTGTGCGCTTAGAATAGTTCACTCTAACTGCTCCTCGGTAGCTACGCCACTGCTAATACCTATTTAATTTTAAAGTTTATCGGCTAAAATACGCCGTTATTTTTTTTTGAAATAAACATAGAATATGAGTATGTAAAAAACCTTAACCCAAAAGTCCTAAAACAAATAATTTTACATTGAAACATAAAAACACTGCTTCGTCGAAAAGTGGGTTTGTAGCTTTTTGGAACTAGTAGCCTCATTTAAACTTCTGACCCGAAAAGGCTTAAACCCCATGGACGTTTTGTAGATATATTTTTTTTATAAATGTTAGTATGCGGGTTAGGAAAAATAGCGATTGCTTTTTCTGTGTGTATATATATGATTGGGCGTCTTTGTCGTATTAAAGTATGGATGTTTTCTATGCAGTAAATACGATAAAATAAAAAAGTTCAAAACGTCGCTTGGACATCTTTTCAATTATAATCTCACCTCGGTGCATCAAAACTGTCTCTCTTTAGCAACGATATTCAATTTGCTGGCAACACTAACATGACGACACCACAATGTCTCGTAATGTCAATTCTATAACCTCAAAATAATTGAAACGCAGCTAAATTTGCATATGTATCGTATTTGTGTTAAGATCAGTCCATAGCATTGAACAAATAAGCGATGCCACAGCTAATGCAATCTTCGAATTTCCTATCGGTGCAATGGTATTCATCAGAAGAATGGAAAAGAGTATTCAATCTTATTTTTGAACAAAATGACGATATTGCATGTCGGAAGGGGGCCCTGCAGATTCTTTTGGTGTGGAAGGCTCGCTGCCCAGCTCTTCCATCTGCTATAGAGTCCACTCTGGGATTATTGGAGGTGGAATTGCAAGATGCCATCGATACTTCAAATTCTGACTTGAACAGCCGTCTTCTGCGACTCATGTATTCTTCGGTCTTGATGCGATTTATCAACCACACATTGGACGATTCTCAATCGAAACGGTTATCGCTCCTGCAAGCGGCTAATCAAATGAAAATTCCACAGTGGATCGTTAATTTGAGACATGAAACAGCACATGGTCATGAATTGCCATCTTTAAGCTTATTAAAGAATGCTTCTAAGTTCGCTTTGAATTGGTTATATACCATTTATTGGCGTCCACACAATTCTATCATATCAGACATAGTCATCAAAGAAAATATGTTGTATAGCCAATTCGAAAACGATCTCAATGAGTTGATTTCGTTGCACAATCTACTTGCCATATTGAGCCATCCGTCGTTCAATATAGTTAAGTTGTGCGATATAACAGATATTGAAATGAAAGAAAGCATCATTAGTGACCTCAAGATTAAAAATTCTGACACCAAGATACAAATTAATCCCAAGATGAAAATAAAAATGGCAGTGAGATGTGTTGTGAATAATATTAAAAAATTCTTAACAAACTGCAAACCTTCATGTCAAAAAGATGAAATTTTTGCAAAGATTCTAGTTGGCCCTGAATCTCTGTTCTTAACTAGCGGCAATGAAATAACTGGCGATGTAAATAAGCAAAATAAACTTTCTAATGACTTCACACGCATTTGGGAACCTCTACTCACTCTTCTACATTCTGAGAATATGATAACCACTTTAGTTCGACAACTTATTGGAATTGTTGAAAATAATGAAGAGTCTCCTCAAAAACGATTAAGATCGGCTTACTGGGTCAAGGAAGTCGCAATTGCCTTGTTCAAAAGCAAACTAATGATGTCTTTTGCACATCCGTGAGTTTACGAATGCATTTCCTATTATGTAATAACTTTACTCTACCCCGTATCATCAAAGAAGTTGGTCACTTCATCTTTAGATACATTCAATGTACATATATGCAAATGAATAGTTTGTAATACATTCACTGTCTGAAATGTGAGGTTTCTACTGCTTAAAGATCATAAAACAAAAAACATAAACACATTTCATAACGTTTAATTTATTAATGCATTATTTGCACTGAAATGTAAATCCAACATAAAAATGCATGAGTAATGAATTATCGTACTATTAAATATGTTATCCTGAGTGCATATTATACCCTAACTTGAATATCACTTTTCTTTTTACAGATTCCTTAGCAATAGCAGTGTAAAGAAAAAGCAACTCTTCGCTAGTCTTGTAGAAAGGTATCCAAAACAGAAACAAGGCTTAACATTTTCTCTCTTACACCCTGTACCACAAAATTTATCCAATCCAGAATTTACAGACCAACTTTTTGAAAACTATACTCCGTACTTAGATATCTATCTTGAATCCATGTTACAGCTGCGGGAACCTGGATTAGCAAAAACAGCAATGCAGAAATCATTAGAATTGATTAAAATAATGTCTTCAAAAACTATAAATGTCACTTGTGAACGAATTTATACATTATATGACATCACAAACAATAAAGAAAACATATCTGATAACCTATCAGAAACTAGACAGACTGATGACAAGGGCGCTGGGGGTATGGAAATAGATCAACCCATCGATATGTCATCTGGTGATTTGCATATTGGTCTAGGAAAATGGCAAAGAGCCTCCACTGAATGTGATTGGGGGAAATGTCCGATAGGTGTTTTACCTTGGCAAATGAATTGTTCCACAATTAGTTCACTTTTACCATAGATGGTAATATTATTTTCATCGCTCTTCATTATATTCTCTCCTTCTGTTAAGTTTATCAATTCAATCTTTGTTTTATTCTTGTCTTCATATTTTTGTTTGTGAGAATAATATTATCCATATTTGATTCACATCCACGCGAAGTTTCCAAGTGCAGATTTGCAATACAGTGGCATTGTAATATTATGATTTATATTTAAATAAAATAAATAAATTTCAACTGATTGTATTTCATATTTATTTAACATTTGGTAAAATCATAAACATTAGTAAGAGTCTGCAATAGTTACATACTGATGACTTATATAGTAATTAAGTAGATTACAATAATTATTATTCTTAATGTACACATATTTTACATCATTCAAATGCTCCTATAAGGATCATATTTTGACCGACGCGAAGGGTCCGGTCCGGTATCTAAAAAAATAATTCTCTCGAAAAATGTATTAAATAACGCAGATAGTTTATAGATAATAATATATTGTTATGGAAAAATATTGCTGGAACAATATAACCGCGTATAATAGACACATTTAAAACTTTTTATCTTCGCAAACGGCGTAACATTATAATCGGAAACAAGAATGTTTACATTTAATCAGTCACTATACAAAAATTAACACCCAATATAAATCTCAAGGTAAAACTCTTTAGGTAGTACACTATACAAGATCACAATTTTTATTTTTGCAGTAACAACATGTCACTTTGATGACGACAATACAGAAATGTGCCATAATAATTTACCCTGAAAATACAAAACGAGCACACTAAAATGCTAACATAATTTGGATCTTACAACAATGTTCCAACATAATGTCATGCACATACATAAAGGATTTACAACTCTAGATGCTTCCAAACTTCAGCTTTTCCCGATAAATTAAAATACAGCAACAAACATAGCCAAATACATTATAGATTGTTGCAGAGGAGAATAGAAGAAGTTCTTCCCATTCTTGTTGACTGAATATATTTATTATCTACTGTATGTAACACACGACAAAAAGGTTATTTAAACATCAAATACCCAGTAGTAAACTGAAGCGTTGGCGCATCATTAATTACAACAATTATTAAATAAATGCAATTTGTTTAAAGTAAAATGGGGAAATATTCTATAAAATAAGATTATGTGCCGTAATGAATATTATTGGCATTTTGAAGCATTATTATATTATCAATAATAATATTCTATGTATTGCATTTTTAATGCTGATAATGTACTAATGTATGTTAGACATTGGTGTCAGGTAAATATTCTAATACAATAATTATTATATGAAAGCAACTTAACGATTTCTCGAGATTAAACTTATAGTCATTGATAAAAAAAATGATGAAGGAAATTATCAATCCAAACATAAAAGTTGACGACTTTACAAGATAAGAATGTTTTCTGTTTATGGAATGTGCGGATTTGCTAAACAAAAAATATTTTATAATAAATTATAGATCTATCTGTGTGTTCACTGATACAACATAAAATATCAGGTATTCTATTATTGATAATAATAATTAAGAAAAAATATAGATACTATACATCATAAACTATTTTATTTCATGCTTAACCTATAGTCGATAATTTTATTATGTCTTACTGATAAACAAATGCACGAGTTTGGCTGAAATCAAACGTAGAGTTCAAATTAGACTTTGAAGAGGTAAGTAAGTTTAGACAAAAGCCTTTTTGACCTAGTTTTGATCATGATTTAAGAAAAAAATATGTGAATCAATCGAGTATTCATATATTAATAAAGGAAAACAGGACATTTGGAAAGGATATAGAAAAATATCATTTTGTTAATTTTACACTACCGTTAGTCTAGCCTTAAATTATATTAGTAAAATGAATAATATACGGATTGCACAATCTTCATTAAGTAAAACATGTAACCTGTACTAAACACAAATGGACAGCTCTTATTGCGAACAAGCTCATTTGTAATGATGCTCCTAAGCTTTTTTTTCACATCTACAAATTACGTTCAACAGCTCATCACAAATTTAAACTAGGGCAATTAAACGACATCACTTTATTCACCTATACAGAAATAGAGGTTATATTATAACAACATCATTTTACTATCTGTAGGCATTCAAAGTAATTGAAAACTGCACAATGATAGCCATTATTGAGCTATAGTTAGAAATGAGTTGAACGGTATAATGTATACTGTTGATAATGGAATAAGTGTTATTCTTGAACATTCAAGTGAATATATATTTTAATTTTTCGCTAGTGTCTATCAACAACGTTATACCGATAACAAAATGAATTTGATACATAAATTTAAAGTAATTATTGCAATAACATCAATGAATAATTTTTCCAGAAAACCTATCATAACACTCAAGACATACTGTGTTAAGTTAGATTAATTTTGTTATTCTTACACTACACACTTGAATTACGCACAAGATTAAGGAAATGTGATGCATCTCATGATATTGATGTCATATTACCACTGAAAGCAAATAATGGTAAAACAAGATGCAACGAGTACATACTTAATTCTTTTGATAAATGGTTTGGCTATTTCTCCAGTCAAATGCAATTAATATTACAATTATTATGTACCTTAATTGTAATGAGAACTGGCTGGTGATAACAGTTACAATATTTCAATAATTTTCTATGTTTAGAAATATTCTTTAAGTAAGAGAATTTTTTAATATATGATATAAAAACAATATTACTTTATACAATCACATAAAAATGGAAGAATACTCACAGATCTGCTATATAAAAATAATTTTATAAACTTACACAAGTACTATCTATCCCTCCCATTATAAAGTTAAACTGTAGTTATGAAAATATTTTAGATTTCGATGCAAGAAGTAGGATATTAAAGTTGTATAAAACAGAAAAAACAGTACAAGCACAAACAAAACATATTCAGAAATGCAGATTCCAACGGTACCACTACATATTATAATAAAGTTAACATTTTATTATAGCCTAAAGATAAATTGAAAGAAAATTTAATATCTCCCTTAAGATTGAAGGCAAGACGATTAAAGTTAACTTAACACTTACATTATGTAACAAAATGAGTTTGGATTATGTAATAACTTGACTGAGCACTTATGCATTATCATAACACAGGCTGAGATTATGTTGCCATACTGCCAAAATTCAACAGTCACTCAATCACTTTATACAGACATTATTTGATTAACATTCCAAGCGGTTGTTTTTTTTCTTTTAATATTAAATTTAGTAACTGATTATTTGCTATACGTATAGAGTCAAATAGAACTTTATTAGAATATATTCCTGTGCTTACTTAATTTTTGCAGTATGGCGATAATTAATGACACTTATAAAGATAGTCATAAGAAACTTACCATTAAACATCAACAGATCTGAACATCAAAATAAATATTTGCTTATTTTTTCAGTAATTTGTAAATATTGGTCGTTGACAATGTTGGCATCAAAGTACAAAAAATCACAAAAATAAAGAGTATTTTAGACATTACAGTCATCTTCCTATATTGAGTGTTGCCTACAAAATAAATCCTAAATTTACAAAGCATGTATCTGAATTAGTATTCAATCTATATTACATATAAATATTTGATAGGATAAAAATCAGTAGACTAACTATTATGAAAATCTATTTAGGTGTTTAGTCAGAACTGTGTTCAAATCGGCAGATTAATGATTTAATTCGAAAGGCAAATTGCAATTCTATACAATAAAATTATATACAGAAATAATATTAATATCATAGGAGGTTGAGCAAATCAAAATTGATATAAAGAATAGTTGTTTGTTATTAAACAGTACCTATAAATTTGTCTATTTCAGCCATTATTTATACAAGATTTTGTGTAAGAAATTAAAAATGGATTACAGGTTTCCTTTATTTGCATATGTGATAATTTAATTTTCTAAAATCGTGCCAATTAAAATGAATGTACAAAACTATACAGTAAATGCAAATAGCGGCATGACCATTATAATGCAGTGAAAAGAAGTACATATCTACATCACCAGTTTCCAAAATACATGCTTTTAATTTGGCGCATAGTCTTTTGTCATGCAGCAAGACTTTGAGTAAAAAGAATAAAGGTTAGATATCACTGCACTAAATTAATCTGTAGTCTTGCAATACCAATCACAATAAATAAAGCATTTACACTATATGTTACGTTAATTATCGTTACACACCTCGACACAATGTATCAATAAATATGACTGCATATTATATCCAGCATTAGAACTAATTAACCTCTGACCTAGGTAATTGTCAACGGTCAGCGGTTTATATTATCTGTCATGATTAATGTAATTATTTTTTAACAAACATTATCCGTAAATAGCTTTAGAAATTCACAAATTGTAGAAATGACATCTGCACTTTTTTATTACACAAGTCAAAGAACCAACAACTGATAGTCAATTATGACAGAATAGATTAACAGATGTTTGATTTTAAAAGAAGAAGAGTATTCCAGTGAGTTTTTTTTTTGAATTTCATTTTAAGAATACCAATAATCCTTTCATGATTGGCTTCTGGGCAATCTCTTAAAAATGGTATGAAATAATTATGCGTAGAGAAGTCATCTTTTCAATGAGAATATTTTTTTGATGTTGAAGGGAACTTATAGCTTGCAATGAAATTCATAAAATATTTTTATGACAGCAAAATCAATCATATTATTATGACGTATATAAATTCAAGACAATTATTTAGTTATGTAAATAAAATCATGTTTTGTGATCAACCCAAAATATCAATTTCCAACAACAAATTGTTGATAAAGTTGATAAGGCATTATCAAAACAAACAGCAAAACTATTTTGGAATTCAGAACCTGAAAAAATTAATTAATTAATAATTCTTTGAATGATCTATTTTGTCCCATGATATTTATAATCCAGTCTATACTATGAAATCAATATTAATGTGCTAAACAGCTGACAGACTCGCACATATTTATTGAACAAATTATATACCACCTGTTCAAACACATGTAATATGCCAACAATGCTACTTTACGGGAGTGAATGAATCATCACAGAATATAGTAAAGGTTTAGAAGCACTAAATTGGCTGATGAAAACAAATGCAGATGATGAACACAGTGATCAAGGTAGTATAGCTTAGTTAGAATTGAGGAAATAATAGAACAAACCATGCAGTCAATAATCACATCGAAATTAAAGAAATAATCGGAAGATACAACGTAATTAACTTAGAAATATGCAATAAATACCTGAAGAGTCTCAATCTAACATGACTGTTCTAGGAACCGACTAAATGAAATTTCACTAATTACTGTCTTGTAGGGTGAAGTCAGCAAGCTTCAAGAATATGCGAAAGTTTGACTAGCAATAAGAAAACCTGAAGGGCTGTGTGATATCTATATCTTTCATCAGGGGAGTGAATATGATCAAAAAAGATTAGCTTCACAGAAGTATTATTAAGAGTAAATGAATATTGGAAATATTCAATTATTCTTTTAGCAATAAATAATCTTGCAGAATGTGGAGGACACAATCATTCAGTGATTTTATATAGGCTATCGGATAAAAAGCCAACAGAGTGAATAAATTAACAATCGGGAAAAAAAGAACTTAAACCATGATGGGATCGTCGGACGACATCTGTCGTTGTAAAGCTGGACGCTGAGACCTCCCTTGGATACTGCCCTTTCCTGGAGTCTGTGTGAGGTCGTCCAGGCTACCAGATTCCCCATCCAAGTCAGTGGAAAGCAGGTCGTCATCTGATGTGGCTCGGGTGAGTGAGGGCAGGGCACTGGTGAGGATAGCTTTTTCTTTTTGAATCTCTTGGATATGTCCTACAAGAAGAGCTTCCTCTTCATTATCAGGGGGTGAGGGCGTGTCGGAAGATGAGGCAGCCATACAATTCTGCTGGACAGCCAGCTCTTCAGGTGTGAACACTTTAGAGCAGCGCAGTGAGGACAAGCGGTGACTGGCTGTATGGGCAGCTGTATCCAAAGTAGCTATGTCTGCCAAAGTTGCTTTTACCTATTCAAACGTCATAATATTACAAATATGCAGGAAAAAATAGCTGAAATTACATTTCATAAATCGGATCACTGCAAGTTGAAATATATTTAGACATGAAATGGTCGTAGTACATTTTAGATAAAAAAAATATTTTATAAATGAAAAGGCATTTACCATTTTAAGTCGCTCACTGAGGATAGCTTCCACACAGGTAGTCTGATTGGCTATGTGATGCAAACTGACTTGTGCGGGGAGGTTTTTATTGGTCCTAAGAATGCAAGGTGCAAAAACTATAGCCAGAGCTCCCGTGCTCATTCGGTTCGCCTGTTCTTGCTGAGCCACCCTAGCCAGGTGGAAGGTAAGCCTCTCCATCAGATCAAAGTTCGGCTTAGGAAGTTTTTTCAAGATAGCAAATAATGTTGCCACCCGGTCCTGAAAGTCAAATCAATTTAGTGACACTTGCATACCTAATAAAATAATTCCATAAAATAAGTTTGTATGGCATGACACTTAAACACATTAAGTTTTATCAAGCGATCACCCATAAAAAAATAAATAGTAGAAACAGTGAGCCGAAAACAAATTTTTTGAATCATTGATTTTAATCATTCTTGATTTTAAAATCATTGAAGTATTTATAACTATTCAAAAATATTTTAAATGTCATACATTTACACACAAATAATTAAAATATCTTCATCGCTACGAGGATCTTCGCTACACACAATTTATTGAAAATAATTAATACAAAGTTGGAAGTTATTTAACTATTAATTAAGATATAAAATGTACTTACTTGAGGATCAGTCAAACTGGCAGCCATAATAAAATCATCATAGCAATCAAATGTCAAAAGTGGCTCTGGCATTTCTCGAAAAAATCCTTTCAACACGGAAGCCAATACATGAACTGGATACGTCTCCAATAAGTTCACTGTGTCATCAGGCGCTTCATCTAGGAGAGCTTTCAACTCTTTCATCTGAAAATGAAGTAATAATAATGTAGACCAGGGTTTCCCAAACTATGTTCCGCGGAACACCAGTGTTCCGCCGAACCTCAATAGGTGTTCAGCGACAATTTGGAAAGTTTTTATACACTGCAATATATTGAAAGATCTTTTTATTAGTAAGAATTAACTACCCTAAAAAATAAACTAAGTGTTCCGTTAAAATTTCCGGGTTTGTGAAGTGTTCCATTACAGAAAAAGTTTGGGAAACCCTGATGTAGACATTGTCTGGCCATTTAGTTTTGGTTTCTTTTAGACCAAGTTCGCTTGTAGTTAAAAAAAAAGAAGGAATATGTATTCAATTAAATTTGTCCCCGATAACTACATATAAATTAATAGCCGATAAATAAATTATTATTTGGCTACAGAGTGCATAATATGGCATAAAAAACCTACCAATAGATGTTAATGCAGAGAGTAAAGGCTATGTTCAACAGAATCATTGCGCAAAGTATTTTTTTGGGAGAATAAAAAACATAAGGACTTAACTAAATAACCTTAAAAAATAACATTGCAAACTAACCCTGGAGCTGACACCGCTCTTTCTGTAGATGCCCTCAGTATACAATCCGTACAATTCAATAGTGGTGACTAGCCTATCTACCACCACCGGAACCTTCCCGTCTCCCGTGGACAACTTGTACAGCGGCACTCCAAACACTCTACCTGCACCTCCTCCCACCACCAGTGTTGAATTGTCTTTGCGACATTGAGTCACCTGATGAACAAAATAATTTACTCAGTGTAACACAAATGATTTACATGACAGATTTTTTTTTAACTAAGATGAATAATAATGCTGATTACTAAACTGGAAAACTATATATTCACAATGTCAATCAATATTTGGATTGGCATTTATGTCCTTCCTGGACCGTAGAACATATTAAAAACGTGTTGATTTTTTTTTTAGGTAAAACAATCGAATTCGAGATTTCGAGACATTCACAAGTGTGCACTTTTATTGATTAGGTCAGTGTTTTCCAAAAAATTTTTTATACCATATTTGCTCCCAGAGTGGATCATATGAATCAACATAGTATGAAGATATCCACTGCGAAAGTGTAGTATATGGATCTCCACAATGTGAAGACGTCTTCACAGATAATTTTTCACGAGAATCATTTTTCAGACAATTGCTCAACCCAATGGGTATCCAATCCTGCATTTTAAGATTTTTAAATCAGACAGATAGTGAATCGAACCCACATTCCTCGGATTGCTAAGCGAGCACGCTACTAACTACGCTAACCGGGGAGACAAAATACATCTCCTGCTAATGTCTCCCCAACTTTTATTTCTTGAATAGATATAATATATACACGATCTTTTTCAATTTTTTAAAAAATTTCAAATTTTGACACCTCCCAGGTTGGATACCACTGCATTAGGTCACAGTAAATATATATTAATTTCATTTCACACATATTTGAACAAAAATAATTCAAATCAATAGTACTGAAAAGTGTGTATTCAGTTTTGAAAACTTGTTGACATTCATTTTATTTTCTATTATGTCAAATTGCATACCTTTAAGTAACACTTTTTGTGCGATGCCAGCTTGCAGGTTTGGCAAATTAGTGATCGTTCGATGGGCCACATGAAGAATGTTTTGCAAATCTCACACTCAGTAGGAATGTTAATCACTGACAGTACAAAAGTGTGACCTGCAAATGCGATCGTGTCATCCACCTAGCAGAAAATAATGAGTGTGTTATTGTTTTGATTATATAGAATAATGGGCTGCAAATAATAGTTGCTGAAATCCAATATATTAGTTTTTCTCGGTCGAAAATTGCTAGATATGACATCATCATTGAAGAAAATATTGGATACGTTTAAATATGCTGTAGGGTATTATATGTGTAATCTAGACAGCTAGCTAACCAGAGTGTGTTTCTCGTAACAAAAAACTGTGCAACCAAAGAGTTAAATAGGATAGTATGGCATTCAAAAATTAGTTCTCAAGAAACAGAAATTGAAGAAATCATCACAAACCTTTCGCTTCTTTTCCTTTTTCCTCTTAGTTTTACTAGTCTTGTCTACCTCTTGTCTGGAGTTCATAAACTCATCCATGAAACCTCGAAAGGCATTAACTCCCATAGTGACAGGAAATGCTTCTGCCTGTCCACCTTCCTTGTGGCATACGGTCTCCATCACGTGAAGGAAGTTGGCTATCAGGTCTTTGTACTTGAGAGCTGACCCCTGCTTGTTGACCACACTATATGTCGCCACTAGGTTGTCTTTGAATTCACCCAAAGCATGCTTGAACAACCTGTCAACCTGCCAATAGGAGATATTTCATTTAGATAATTTGTTTGATTATAGAGACCGAATTGTTAAAATGTAATATAAATTCAATTATTTAAGGGAGGTAATGTAGAAGATTTCGAATATTTATTTTTTGTATAAAACAACCATTTAGCAAGCAAACCAGTAGAAAAAATCAATTTCAAAAACATTGAAAACAAAAATAAGCATTGAATAACACGTTTGTGACTAATTTATACAAAAAAATACTTGTTCAAAATATTCTCTTTCAAATTTTGACATAGTGGAATAAGTTCACTTTGTAAATACCCCTCTTATTTACATTACAAAATATCTAATATTGCATAAAATATAGCTTTAAATGTCACTAAAAAAAAAACTACTGATGTTGTATACTTAATTATTTCACACAAATAATAGGAATTCTCACAAAAGAATTAATGTAGATCATTTTTAGAGACACATTTATAACTATAATATAAAAACCATAAATTGATTTTTTAACAAAAATGTAATTACAATGACTGTTTTGAGATTTTTCTGGCATAATTGACAATAATGTGACAAAATCCTCCACCAATCAATAGTAACCATAAATCTATATTAATCAACATTCAAATACCAAATTAAAGAACATATTATTGTAACTAGTAGTATTTTTTTTTTATTCAATTAAGATATCAGTTTATTTAATGAGGTTTCTTCATGTCAATTTATTTTTATACTTCCCCTTTACAAATGCATAGTTCAAGAGTAATCAATGAATAAAATCACTGGTAATAATATCTCAAGCACACACACCTCAGACTGTTTTCTATCTTCGGATTGCATCTTATAAATTTTCCTGGTGATGAAGTCCTGCATAGCCTGCAGCTCTTTGGCGTCAGAAATAATTTTGTCAGTCCTATCAGTGAATTCAGAGGTACCAGTCAAGCTAAACTTAGATTGTACAGAGTTCTTGGAAGACATATGGTCGGGTAAGGCACCCCGCTGTGTTTTGCGATGCTTGCTGCGACCACCCACCATGCCTCCACTAGCGGTACCCGCGCAAGGCATACTACACACTCCCTTATTCTGAATGCACTTGGTATGGTACAACTGCTTACAGGTGACACACTTTTGGCACTGTGTCACGAAGGCGTCCATCGCGTCATGACAGTACACACACTTGTCATCTTTGCTCAAACGAGTCCATTTTCGGAACCTATCGATAATATATAAAATATTATAAACATCATGGTTATATTATTCGAGACAAACCATAATAAACATCAAAAATTAAGAATCTGTGTAAGTCAATAATGATGTATCTAGATTAAAGGCAAACAGCATTCTGTAAGATAAACAATGTCACACATTGACTATGTAAAAGTCAATTCAATGTAATAATTCTTTGATCTTCACAATTAAATATAACATCAAAAAAGCATTAGAATATCCAAAATATCATTCTTATGAATTGAAAATTCCTTTTAACCTCTTTACGGTCACGCTATAGAGCGACCACTCAGCAACACAGTGACGG
>JAGVSQ010006327.1:0-16528 GCA_022683975.1 Rhyacophila evoluta
TTTAGAATTCAAAATCAATTTCCATCAAGCACCATCAGTCAAAAATATTAATTATATAAATATTTCTTTGTAAGTTATATAATATATTGAAGATGCATTAACTTTGTGAAGTCTGTGTGAAATTCTGTTTTGGTGTATTAAACTGATAGCGGCAGTATATTGCACCAACACAGTATTGTGCACATGGACAGTGCAATGACTTAGTGTAACTGATATATAAAATATACATAATATAATAAAGCTAATAGTTTGGATTTGGAGAATTTGGTACAGCCGCTCCAAGCGCTGAAGGATCCTCAAATACAGGAGCCTGGGGTTTGAATTGCTCTGCAGTGAGTCTTGTGAACATGATACCTATTCCTTCAATGAGCGCTAAAAGAACACCACCAACTATCGCACTGCCCGCCATTGCTGGTACACCTGAAATAAATTAAGTTAAAATATATAAATAAGCAATCATCAAGCATCTATAAAGCCTAATTAATTTACAATTATGGGCTCTCTAATCTTGACTGTCGCAAATCAACTCATGGATGCATCAAGTGATTTTAAGTGAAGCCGTAGAGAAATAGTGAACAAATTTATCGATGACTGCCAGCTGTGTGTAACTAGTATCCATTTCAAATTTCCAATGTTCAAAATAGATTTTAGAACCACAAAATAAGTAAAATCGTTCAATAATAAGTGACATAAGACTACAGTTAACGTCATGTTAACTCGCAGTTACAAGTAACACATAAATTTTAACAAATGGCTTTTGGTCCAAATTAGAATTACACATATACCTAAAATAATGATCTAAACTTTCAAATTTTATCAATATAAAACAATAATTGAGATTTGACATATGAATACTATACAGCTAACAAAAAACAATGTAAATATGGTAATTATTTAAAAATTTAAATGAAATAAAACTTACCAGGTGAATTGTGCTCACAACTATAATTTTTGGGGAATCATAATTGGGAATAAAAATAGATGGTTGTCGAAATACTAACCACTTTATAGTATCAGAATGTATATTGATATTCAAGAATCAAAACTAATTTTAAATGATTCATCTTGACATGTTATAACTTTGGGTTAAATTATAAAAACAGCATAATCAAATATTTGTGTAGTCAATGCTCACATATTTAGATTTCTCAAATAATGGCAACATCAAATAAGATTAGCAGTTTAAGTGGCAAAACATCAATCAAACATATCTACACTTAGGTACGCGTTTGTGAGAATACAGTCTCACCAATAAAATTTCTAGCACAAAATGCTAATTGTTCATGTAATAATTACCATTTCTAGCTGCAAGAATTCCACCGGTGAGAGCGCCACTCATGATGGAATTCCACGGGTCTTCCTTTTTCCTAATGTGTACAAGTGTGCAGTCAATAGTAGAAAACATACCACCCCACACAGCAAAATTTCCAGCTATAATAGGGGACCGATGTTTCACCGCCATCATACTGCCGGCCTGTAAAATGAAAATCATTTTTTTAATATAGTCTCCATTCTTTATCATCGCCCTGTCCAATTGAATAATGTATGGCTCGCTATACCATTGCCAATATTTCCGCTAACTTCACATAACTTTCAAATGATAATGCCATAATAACAAATGGTTATTAGTATATTACATGATTATTCTGTCTTACAAAGACGATTCCCCATTTCACTAAATTTACATAGCATGTGTTAACGATTTAGATCAGTAGGAATACATACAAAATGTACACCAATTCCTGTACTTATCATTTCTGTATAAATCTATAAGAATGCATAAAATAATTACCAATCGTTTGTTAAATCCTGACGGTGCATTACGGAAGCCTTTAATAGAATGGAATACACCACCTCCTATTGCACCCATTAGAAAAGCTCCACCGCAATCATCCATGATCCTCCATGGACATGGTTCTCTTGAATATTCATCCATATTTTACGATGATATATCTAGAAAAGAGAAACCATAATCTTATAAAATAAAGTCACATATTGCATACAATATTAGTTGCATTCAGATGCAACCTACAAAAATTTAAGTCTTGAATTTGTAGATTTCGCTAGCAAGAAAGCCATCAGTATCCAAATTTTAATACAAATAATTAATGCACATCTGTAATTCTTTCCTGGGAGTAAACTTTTTTTATAATATAAATAAACAAACTAGCACGTATACAAGTCATAAAGCTTTTTTTTTATATGACGTTAATTGACAACAAATTTACCAGTATTATAGGTATACGGTTTTCAATAATCTATCTATTGTTACATTTATTACAATAGTGACAATGTTGCAAATTGTCCGCTTGTAAGGCAGTGTCAAAAAACTGTTAATTACTGTTCAATCAATTAAGGCTATAAACATACAGTTTTGGTGAATTGCTTAAAATTCTATTTGATTTTGTGAAATTGAAAAAATCGATTTAATTTTTGATATCGTTAAACCACTAAATTATTCCATAGTAGCCAATGAAATTTTCAAAGATTGCTACATTGCAAGTGCATGGGCACCTCAAGTATATAATCAAGTAAAATTTAACTCTTAAAGCGATCCACTTCGTATAAATCGACAGTGAAACTATCTTATATAGGCACACAATTCATGGTTAAATTTAATTTTAGGGACATTTCCAGGACGTTGATTGATACCTGAAAATATATTCACCGTGTAATAATTACTCACAATTATATTTTCTTTATAGGTCGGGTTTACCGAGAAACATTACCCAATGCAGCAAGGGTAGTTTATACATATATAAATTTTAATTCATACGATTACATTTTTTTTAATTTTGCACTGACATAACCTAAAAGACACAAATCGATGGTGACACTTAACTGTATACCTTCCGTTAATATAATCTTATTTACAATACTATATCACAACGGTAGATGCATCTAGCGCAGTAACATTTAATAATCTTACCTCAATATAATTCCTGAAATTAGACAATTTCTCAAACTATTGCGTTATCAAATCACTATTAGCACGGACTTACATCACCAGAGACAATAATTTCGTGGTGACGGTTGAAGCTGCCACACTGAATTTAAATTTCCCCAATTTTATGTGTTTATCAAAAACCCTTATATAATAATATCATTTAGTGCATAATTTTTATTTACAATAAGACCGCATAGACATATGTAAAATTAATTTCAAAACCATTTGTAGTTATACGCCTATTGTATTTAATTATGTATGTAGTTATTTTTATATAGAATATAATTTTAATAGTGGCAATTCAAAATATTTGAAGTAGCAATCTCTAAAAAATGCCAAAATACTGGTGATCGAATATTTTTAGCGGTCCAAAACATTTTTATACATAAAACAGTTCTTGCACAATTTTGCAATATTACTATTATGCTATTTTGTTACGTACGCGTTCTGAAAATCGAAATTCTTTTGCAGTATATTCCACACTAATTAATGGAAAAAAACATAATCAAATAATTTACAAAAGTCACTTTTGATTATTTTTTCAAACCAAATATTTCAAGTATTGATGCCGCAAAAGAATAATTACACACAAACGGTAAAAAAATTAATTTAAATAATTGTGTAATTGCAATTAGATAATAATGTTTCATTTATTTTATAAGCTGCACGAGAAGAAACCTTCAGTTTTACTTGATTTTTTTTCATTGTTGTTCATATTACATTATATTCATTAGTTTTAGTATACTTATTATTTATAATGAAAAAAAATCACCAGCGTCGATATAAATCAACAAATTGACATATTATTTTTCATTAGCCGCTACGATTTGTAATTTTACTGTGCTATATGGTTTGAATCTCGAATTTCTATGAATTAAGCAATTGACGAAGGATTTATTATCAAATTTGACCACTCCTAAATCTTATATATTTTTTATTGTAAATTAATTCAATGAGAAAAGGTTTACAAGATGTGCAAATTTCGGTTATTTTTGCGCATCCACAGCGCGCAGACCCTTCGGTCTGCAGGTGCTTGAGGGGAAAAGAAACAGTAATCAGCTGAGCGCTGGTCGCTTATGGAAGTAGCAATTGTTCGGAATGTTCACGGTCATACCTAGATCTTTATTGTAAGTATTTTATAAAGATATAATCAGTTTTTATGAATTAAAACGTCCGTGTCATGAAACTCACGATGTATTTCTACCATTTCCGTATTCCCTGGGTGTGTTGTGTAAATGTGTCACCAGTGCCAAGTTAAGTTTAGCCAGCTTTGCGATCGATATAATGTTGTGTATGAAATGTTTCACATATCTTGACCTGGCTAATACGGGTAAGTTTGCTGCATTAAGTTATTCAAATATCTTCCGAAGAAATCTAGCTACCGAAGATTCACAGCGATCGAGGCACCTTCTCTAAACGGAATTATTCAAAGCTGTGATGTAATCGGAACAAATGACAGCTGACGAGATTTAAAATAGTTCCGTATTGTGCAGATTATGTCGCGAAATTCTAATAATTATTTATAATAATAACAAACGGTATTCTTATTCATTATGCGTTGCTATACGTGTTGCATATGGAGGGGAATTCATCATAATTAAGTGTTACTTTTAATACGGTCCTTTCACCCCTGTCCTTTAGTAGATCAAAATTCCCGCTTTTATTTTCTACAAAAATACATACTATAATGAAAATGAGTAATATTTTATTATACATTTGCCTCTGCAGCGCTATATTATTGTAAATTTAATAACCATAATTGTGAAACGAAATATATTCATCGGTGATTGTTTTCCTGATATATTTTTATACCAAGGACTTATTAGGGAGGAACTAGGTTATGTAAATTAAAAAACTGTTCGATATTTAAAATTTTCCCCCTTTGTATGTCGTTATATTCACAATACTTGACTATTTTCACATTTTCACATTTCTTTTCCACAATATTTTTTATAAGCTTTTTATTAGGAGCGCTTTTTCTTTTTTGCTATCCACGGCAGCGTCGCAAATAATTTACATACGAAAACACCGTCCTGTTTATTTTGGTACGCCCACACGTCCAGTGGCGTGGTGTAATTATCGATTCCTGGATATTCAATATTACATTCGTTCTTTATCAAATATATATATTTATACGTTTCACTTGAATAAAAATAAAACATTCAACTCAGAACAGAGTATGCTTTGTTTATATATTTGATTTCGATGTGTAAATTTCTTGCGTTGAAAATATATTTCTTTCAATAAACCGAATCGTAAAGTTTAAAATAACTTATTTAAAAGTTTTTAAATCATACAGGATTCATACATAGACCATGACAGTGAAAATAAAATAAAATTTCATATCTTCACTACAATATACTATATATGAGGGGGGGGACATGCGATTCCACCCAACTACTATAATAAAATATAACTAATTCATATAGTGTTTCTATTAAAAATACACATAATGTCGTCGTATTACTGGCAAAAGACGTTAAAGTAAAAAAGTGAGTTTTGAGATAATTGACTTTCAATGTTTGAGTATCTCTGTTAAATACATTTCACGACCATTTCTTAATGTATAATGTATTATTTGATAGAAATGGTCGTAAAATATATTTAACAGAGAGACTCAAACATTAAAACTCGATTTTCTCAAAACTCACTCTTTTACTTTAACGTCTTTTGCCAGTAATACAACGATATGCTGTACAATACTTCTTTTTTGCTATAATTTTCAAATATACATTTTGGCAATATTCTCAAAATAGATGAGTTTTCATTTAATTAAACTGCACGATCGAAATAAAGTATACAAATACAATTCAACCGGTAAAAAACAAAGTAATGATTTTCCACAATATGTATGAGTCATCATTGAAAATTTACCGATGCATTAAAATTATGATAAATCAGCGATATTACAGAATATAGTTGGCACGAATGCGCACTCTAGTACGATCCCAAGTTCAAATTCCGTAGCCGTATAAATATGTAATGCACATATATAACGCAGAAATAGACGCCCAACGGGTTGAGCAACTGGCTGACTACCAATCAGCTTAACCACAGTTTTTCAAAATAAGTTTACACATTGTGGAAATGTATGCCTTCCCTACACAGAGGGCGACTTTACGACGACGACAGCACATGACCAATCACAGCGAGACAGCCGTCGCTATGACGTATGATTGGTCACCCGCTGTCGTCGTCGTCGAGTCGCTCTCTGTGCATAAAGACATTATACTCGTATACACACTTTAATAATCACCCATGTACAACAATACATGCTTAGCAACAGTATTTAATAAGACGATGTTTGAAATGTTTATGAGGCTCAGGTGTGTATGTGATTTTTATTATTTCTGTATTCTGTTTAATATACTATGAAGATTATTTCTTATATTATAAAGATATATAATGTTCTGAATTCATTCCAAAGAATGCTGTTTTGTCCTGTATTTTAAAAACGAATATTGGTATTCTATATATACTGATTAAATACACACATATTATATCATATAGGCTAATTTACCAAACTAAATAAAACATCTGGGTGGCTAAAGTAAAATTAGGTATTGTGTTTCGACACGTTTATCACAAATATCCGTCATTTCAACTCTGTTGACTGATGTTAGTACATTAGCGACTGTTTTAAAAAATTCCCAGCTTTTAATATTCTCAAGGAAAAAAACGATTTTAATACTAGACCATTCAAGTGACAGACTCTTGACTTATTCTTCTATCTTATTTAATTCAATATTGTTATTATGATTTAGTTTCTTTCGAGCTTCACGAAAACAGAGCCTTTGATATGTAATAGTATAAGGCTGACGTAAGCCAACAATTTGCTCACCATATTCAGACTCTGTGTGTGTTCCGAGTTTCCTTGGAAGACCTTCTCAAGATCTTGATAAGAGTGCATGGTTATCGAACAAAATGACACCAAGACGCAAACAAGATGATGGATTTCTTTTATTATTTCCAACATCACTTTAAGCTAATGTTCTCCTTATTTTAAGTCTAGACTCAATTCATCCGGTTATGTTGAATTGTTTTTACCAACCGTCGACAATTGTATTATAATTTATTTACAATACAGTATCGTAATATGACTCACTCGTATCACAATTCTTAGTTGTCTTTTTGTTTCCCCTTGCATAATTTATATCTCCAATGTAACTGGATTGTCTTTTTGTTTCCCCTTACATAATTTATATCTCCAATGTAACTGGATGATGATATCGTAATATAGCTCCTTTTGTGACCATTTTCGGTGACAAATCATTGCGACTCTGCGTTAAGGGTATCATAGTTTCTTTCGTCTGTCCTATTTATTTGTTCTTGTTAATTTTCTGGATGTTTTCCTCACTGTTTTTAAGTGCGTCTGTCTCAATTCTTACATCACTATTTTTTTTTCATCTGAACATATTGTCATTTTAATACAAAATACTTTGCTGAACCCGTTGAAAACAAAAGTTGTTTACACGATTACGTTTTTTCCGCCTACTAACCGCCATCCAAACTCGTTTCGAGAAAGCAATATTCTTCTGTAAAATATTAATACGTGTTTACAAAACAAAACACTTCTTCTGACGTATTAATCCGGCCCACAAAGGTGATGCTATGATTGTGATGTACTTACGTTTTTTAATAGAGTTTTATTTTGGCGAACAATAAAACTATTGGCGGTGGTGCCAAATTTCTGCGAAGTCAACGAACACCGGTTACTTTAACTCTTGTGGGCACTCATCATGCAGAACCAACGAAGATTGCTAGCCAAAAAAATAAACCCATTTATACCCGGCTAGAAGATTTTTTTGTTTTGGCCAGCAGTTGTATGATGATAAACTTTTTTTTAAGTGACAGCTTCGAGCTTGCTATAGATTGAATGACAGTGAAATATGTAGAGTTGATAAGTGATTTGCACGAAACGGATGGAAATATTCAAGTTGTTTCGACCAGTTTTCAACTGGTTGCAACATGAGCGAATTCAATTACTTTCGAAATTGTGCAGCATCACACGGCGAGCGTGACGAGCTCTTGACATAATCGATTGAGCAAAATAAGTTTTGGGTAATTAGTATTAACTTAATTCAAAAAATAAAGTAAATTGCTCCTCAATAACAAAGTTCCGATCTCCATAATTTTATTCGGTTCGGGACAGGGATGGTGGATAGTGGCCATATTTAGTTACTGATGATTTGTATAAGAATTTGAACGATGCAGTTCGCATGTGGCCTACAAGGGAGTACGCTCACAGACGTGAACAAACAAGACAGTAGATTCTTTGTTATATTTTAAAAGCTCGGATAGAAATAGACCAAGGTCACGTGACTAAAATTAGATCGATTCTGTTCTCCCAGTGGACATACACGTCGACAATATGCATCGAAGGAAGGACGAACGATTAGTAGGTCAAGGAAGTACACAAACCTGCTTATCAACGAAACATACGGAGTATAGGTTATGCTAGGACATTATTCTATAGTTTTACGTTACCTCTGACTCGTTATTGTAGTTGAGTGCAAATTGGTGCTCCCAAGTTGTGTCAATCTTAATTAGAGGAGCTAATAAGAAGTTATCTTGTAAAGGATCAAAGGATATTTATCGCTCTCCCCGCCTACATCAGCACGATATTTACGATATAATATATTTTATGCACGTTCAGCCAAATTATATGCAAAATACTTGTTTGGAAGTGTTCCTTGCATATATAACAATACGCTAATAGTGTTAAATGTGCTTTACAATGAAATTTTAATTAGAAGATTTCGATTGCCAAGGTTAATTTTATTAACATTCATATGTTAATCGAAATTGTAGAACTCCGATTAAGTGATTGTTACAAATCTACTATTTTAAAAGATGCTTGCTTATTTGTAACAGTTTTTCAATAAATTACATCTACAGCATTTACGTTGTAAAGTTTAAGCTATCTATTATAATACAACTCTAATAGTTTTGTAACGAATGACAAAACTAATTCCACCAAAATATGTTCGTCTCCTTGACAGTATTAGGCGACAAAGATATGTGCCCGAGCTCAATTTTTGTAATCAAAAATTTCCCCGTATTCGGTATAACGAAATATTTCCTATGATCCCACAAAATTCGCCACTAGGAGACTTAACACGTGTTGTTGTGGTTATTACCATTTCTAGAGAAGTCCGATTTTGATCAACTCCGTATTTGATTTTTTACCATCCTTGAACTTAATCAGTCGGCTTCCTCCCCTTTTAATTAGTTCTTCTAATTCAATTCCTAATATTCAAATCTATTATTGAATTCAAATTAGTCAGTCAACTGTTTAGTTGAATAAATTTCCCAGATTCCACTCGGATATTCTTGTTTTATGATCGTGCTTATGCCTCGTCCTATACTTTTATGCTCACGGCGCAAATACATCATTTGAGATTACGATGTATTTGTAAGTTTTTAATTTTAGTAATTTGATTTTATACAATTCTGTGGCTTCATACGGCAATCAGGGATATTTCATATCCAGGAAACTTACCTAGCCGATCAATCTTACATCTTTGATTTTTTCGGTGCCGAAGGTTATGGGTCCATACAACACAGCTTCCAAGGATACTGTTTGAGTAAAATCTAAATATTATTTGCCAATTATCACGTTATGAACCAAATGTGTTCAGCTTATCTAAAACCAACCGTGTAACGCAGTTAGTTTACAATGTTCGTCATCTCGAATGATTTAAAAAATAATTCCGACAGTAGACGGAAATGTGGCATATAGAATGAATGATCACGCATTAAAAAAATGATTAAAGGTGTGTCATGTTACACGGACATGACCGTGGAATTATACAATGTTAATATGGACAATGTCATTAAAATTAACCGCTCAAATGGTGTAATGTACACTTACTTTCTTATTGTACCTTTGTTTCCATCTTATCGCATGTTGATTATGCTGGCAAAGTCGTTAAATTAAAATATGTGTCACATTTTTTACAATTACAATTTTCTGTACAATGATTTAGTAGCAAACCTTTCGCTTAGTTCATAAAGAAGATGTAAAGTGGGAATATTACAAGAATCTATGTTGTCCAGGCGGCTGATTGGTTAGCCCGTCTGTTTTTGTGCCAAAGATCGTGGGCTTAAATACGGAAGCTACTTAAGGATTATTAGTTTTAAATAATGCAGGAACACGTGACCGACGAATTGAGCCATCGGCTAGCAACCAATCCTCGAGGAAATCAATACGTCAAAATTACCCTCCACATTGTGGAGATCTATATGTCCCTGATTCGGAACCGACATGCTTTTAAAAAAATTCTTACACTATATTTTCACGTTTTCGTTAAATTTTACGTCGAGTGAATGTGGAGCATAGGTCAGGAGGGTCACAGATTTAAAATTCGTCGCCATATTGTAATTATTCACAAATTGATTTTCATCCTCGTATATTTAGAGACACGGGTTCATTCCAGTTAATCGACGAACTCGTCGCGTATGATACTCCCATACATCGTCTTTGTTGTGCGCACGTATACTGTGGTATAAAAAACGCGAAGTGCTCTTCTAAGTGCCTAACGTCTCCCAGAACCAACTTACCAATACCAGTGTATACGATTCCTATTACAATAAACTCAATCATCGTCGAGCCTCGTTGGAAAGACACCATATTTTTAAAAACTATAAATCGTTCACGTGGTGATTAACCAAGTTGCACTAGCATACGTCTTTATATTGTGAAAGCCTATATGCTCCGCCTAGCAATGGTAATAGCTTCATATCGATTCCAAACATTTTTGGTTGCATACATAATAAATTATTCTCCGCCAAATTTGGAGTGATGAACATTAGAATCATATTTCTCTTCATCGGATATTTCGCCTCGAATTTCTTCTTCCTTTCTGACTTTCTTGAATGCAACTCTATCGGTTGTATTACTGACATACATACGTAATCTTTTATGTACATTGCATGTGCTTGTTTCTATGTAACCACTGAAATCGATTTCTCAGCAGTCTCTGTACATTTTGTACGTACCCAAGCGGTGCACTTCAGTGATAAAATGGGGAGAGAGACGGCCTGGCTAGATAACAGTGATATGGTATGGATAATCTGTTTACAGATTATGTATGCAGGCATACTAACATAGACATTTTACAAATAGTGGATATCCATTAACATTCATCCGAAAACGTATTGTTACATAATGCTGTTAAATAAACATTACTCAAAAATAAATATTGTATCAAACTTTATACCGTCTCGTATAACCTAACATAACCTAACTATTTACTACCCAAAATATAGTACTCAATTCTCAAAACAAATTTTCCTTGAGTGAAAACTGCCCTTCGTTTTTTTCGTCATTTATCTCAGTAGATATAATATAATTTAGTACGTATTGATATCTCTACTTTTTGTGGGAGGGTATTATGGTAGTATTATACAATTGTATTGTCTAAACTAGTTCTCCTCAAACTTTTTCAAGCAATGGCCCCCTAAATTAAATAGAAATAGTCCCCCCCCCCAAAATAAATTCGAATAGATGTAAAAAAATGAGTTAAATTCGGCGAAAACAAGATAGTTTATATGACATTCCATAACATTCAGCAAGTTTTCAAAAAAATCGTAATCCCCACACGAATATTACGGCCCCCAAGAGGGCCACAACATATAGTTTGGAAAGCTCTGGTCTAAACGAGAGTATGGTTAAATTTGTCATTGTATTACTATGTTAAATGAATAACATAATAAAAACACTTAAAGTTATCATTTTGTAAAAAAATACAGTCCCGTGTAGCAGTTTAAAATGAGTATGTCTTAAATCAAGATATATAATAATTAAAACGTGCATTAAAACATTGAACAACGGAGATGTAAACGGAAGAATCTTTTATAGCACAGCATACGTCCGTATTCTGCAATCTCATAGTATTGACAATGGTGTGACAATCTACTGTAATAGTCAATATTTCGAAATAATATAGAATTATAATTCAATGTTGTTTGTGTTAAATTGATTTTCCAATATATTTAGTTACTAACTATTAAGCTATATCTTCTCTTTTGGCCAGATGCTCATATCTGGATTATCGTAATATGGCATCAATCTGCTTCATAAGCGGCGCTGGAGCACATTACATCACTCATCGCGCTATTATTTATTATCTGTGGGAACGTGTTTCAGTCACTGTCGGCCGCAAAGTGAGAATAATTCATTTATTGTGACGCGACGAGTCGCTCAGTGGGCTCGCTGACCTCGACATTGGTTTCCGCAAACCCGCCTGCGACGTCATCAGGCGATTCACAGTCGCGGTGAATGTCACCAGGATCGTGCCTCCAGCGGCTACTCGCCCAACATACCCAACAGTTCAAGAGCATTGTGAAAGCAATACATCATACTGTACAATGTGTAATGTATACACGAATATCCATACAATGAAACGTGGATCCAAAACGCTCACACAAAAATATCATAGCGTTCGTTCATCTGTTCATGTTCGCTTTGTGTAGTATGATGCGTAAACCGCCGGGGATCAATAATCAATATTGTTGTATATTGTGTCACAGTTTTAAAATAAATAAAACGGTCTATAATTTATTCTATCGATTGCGGTGCCTGGCTGATAATGATAGTAAATTTAAAAAAAACTATTTAAAATTTGTAAACGTATCATTATTTTGTAGCGCTTTCCTGCTAACCAGTGACTTATTTGTATCAATACTCCATGTTTACTCAAGTTTTTATTACTATATACGCTCCGAAAATGAATCACATGGATCTGCACAATGTGAAGATGTCTACTCCAGAAATGAAGTATACAGATCTGCGCAATGTAAACTATAAATATAGAGAGATGTTTCGCGAGGATTGATAGTCAATCAACCTTTCAGCGCACCGGGCCCCAGCCCTCCATTTTTGGATTTATATTTTTAAAAGTCCAGCAGCTGTGGGAATCAATTCCGCAATCTGGGGCTCCGAAGCGCGTACGCCAACCTCCCAGCTACCGAGGAGACGCACTTTTTATTACACGAGAATTTTACTACACACATATTCAATCAATGTCTTTCAATATACCCAATAGAACTAAACATTCAAGAACATGTACCACATTAAACACGGATAAAATAAAGTTTATTTTGGTCTTTACTGAAAGCATCTGTATTTTTTTTTTTCTTTAAATATTGTACACGATCATAGAAGAGACGTGATCGTTTATATATAGAGCACACTCAATTAACTAACCCAAACGGTTATCAGTAAGCAATTTACACTAGCTAGATTTTTTTTATCTATTATCTATGTAGGAAATACAATTTTAAGGCATGTTAATTTACGTCTTCGCCTTTTCTTTTGTCTAACAATTTTCTTGCTAATAATTGTATTTATCAAATGGCTAATGGAAACTATATACATTATTTATTTCAACACAAATACACTTCCATAATTATACTTTGGAAAAAAAATCACATTCAATTTTATTAGACACCTACTGTTTATACATACATATGTTTGGATACTGTGCATATAAGTTGTCGCTTGATGTACAGGAAAATATACTTAACTCTCAGATACACAGAGTTGGGAAATGCCCCAATTTGTTTACAACTATGTATCAACATTTGTATGAAGTATGTAATTTTTTTGGACGCAAAACCGGAAATAAAGCCCGCTCTGTGTTCATGAAAGATTTCTTTGGGAGAGACATCTAAAAAAAGCTCCCAAACTGAATTTACGAGAACATCCAAAGAAAAGTTGTTACTTAACTTTGGCAAAGGAATTATTTTAGGGTAGAGCTCACAAAAGAAAGTCGATAGATAATTTTCAGACCTATTCGGTGAAAATATTAAAAGAAAAAAAGTTAGTATAAATGATTGCGGACTTTTTATTAAAGCATTACCTTTTTTATTAGATTGGATATTTTCAAGTACATACAAATTTCTTGTTCAATATTACTCACAGTGGCCTGTATTTCTTCGTTTATTTGATAAAAGCAATGAAATTGATCGATTATATTATGTTCATATTTTTTTTGGATTTATCTGTTCACGTAATTTGAAAATAATACTTCATCGTCTATATTTTTTTCACACATTATTATTGGCATTGTACTTCTCTCCACATATTTTCTTCGTTATTTGACATCTTCTCATCGTTTCCCAAGTGCCTTTATCTGACCTATATCCTTCGCCAATGTTCTCCAGTTTCTGGACTTTCGCATCTTACGCCACATTTCTTCCATTTCTTTCCGTTATGTCCATATTATAGTTCGCTTCTCCTGAAATAATCCTCAGATCAGGCTCTGTAGTTTTTTCGACTTGTATTACATTTTTTAAACTTGTAGGAAGTTTTGATAAATCAATGGCTTAAAGTGCAAAATTGTCCCCTCGAAAAATCTGCGTCTTGGCAATGGCAAACTGATTATTTTCCTATTTATTTTTGCGATAATATTGATATATAAAAACGCCTAAAACCACCGTAAACGATTTATTCGTAGAGCTATTTGCAAACGACACAGTTTTGACAGATCTGAACACAAAATAGCGAAGATATATATTATATTTTGCAGTATAAGTCTCAAAGCCCAGTGGAGTTGTCAAAGTATCTCGGGTCATTTTGTCAACATATTTATACAACTTTGAGTTGTGAAATTAATAAGGGACATGCACATATGATGCAACAAGATGGCATTATTACCTCATTTTCAGCTAAAAGTGGAGTGGAACATCTTTGCACATTAAACCTTTGATATACTATTATTTAGACCAATTTACACCACTTCAAGATTGTTCATTTTATGATAAGAGACACTATGACGCTAGATTTTCATCGAAGAACATTTTAGTAATAAATTTATCTTCAGTATTTAAAATATCTTAAATCAAAGGATATTAAACTCATTCTCTCTTGTTCGTAATCTTAGTCATTCGCTGATTCAAATCATAATTTTAGTCTCATTTCTACACTCTTTTTTTTACCACACACTTCAGTGTGATTAAGATTCTTGGAACACAGCCTCCTTTTAACGACAAATGATCGAGATTTTTAAAAATACATTATTATTATTAAAAAAATGATTTTCTTTTTTTGAAGTGTGCCGTCATATTTTGACACCTTTTAACCAAAACCTTTACCATGGCTTACATGTCAATATTGTAATTTGTACAAAAAAACCGCTATTTAAATATCACGTTGAATGGAAATTCTGACGGTAGAAGTTCACATTCGTTTTATTTGCTCGCTGAGCAAACGAAGTCATGCGATCAACAAAACATACCACTGTTTGTTTTATGAAACATTAAAATTTTGTTTGAATGAAATTATTTAACACTAGAGAGATTTCTTTCATCTTGGAAAAGAGTAAAACTCACGTTTAAACAATTCATATCTAGCTCATATCCGTTAAATCCCATTTGTCTTTCCTCGCTCATAATCATGTTGCATATTAAACCGATGGCTTAACGTACAAATTTGTCCATTTTCTTAAATTGTACAGGAAAGTGTACAATCTGATAATTTTTCTATTTGTTTTTAGAATTATTTTCATTCCCGGAGCTGTTTTCGAACAACATACTCGTACTTTTGATAGGCCTGAATCCAAAATAGCAGAATTATATATTTTGCAGTGTAGGTCTCAGATCCGAATCAAATTGTCTTGGTATGTTTTTTCGATATATTTAAATAACTTCGAATTTTCGAATTAATAAGCGACATACATGCATGGTGAAAAAGATGTTATTATTAACTCATTTTCAGCTAAAAGTGGATTTATCAACTTTCAGCTTTAAGCCATTGATATTTAACCTAAAATTGAAATTTTAAAATCAATTCTCGTAGTTTATTATACAATCAACGTACTTATTTTGCTGGGGTATAATTTAGTAAGTTTGTCGCTCGTAAATGCATGTATATACTACGCGATTTTAAATTGTACATCTTTAATACTATGGTATTGGTGAAGATATTTTTTATGAATTCATTTTAATGTGTAAATAAATAATTATGTTCATGCAATGAAATCACCCATTATCCATAATAATTATATAACATCTCCGCGTCTTCGCTTTTCGCTTCGTCATTTTCGCAAGTCTTCAAAATGCCAGCCTCACGCTCGGAAATCACGTCCATCTGGTTTCTTGTTTTTTTTAGGTCTCGAGCTAAAAAAAATTCGCAAATTCGCATTTTGGATGACGGCGCCCCCACATAGTTCGTACATTTATATTGATTTTGCTGCTTTTGTCGCCCCCTTACATGATCCCGCCTGAGGCGACCGCTTCTTTGCCTCATAGCACGTCACGGCCCTGTTAGGTTAGGTTAGGTTAGGTAATAAATAATACGTTCTCACAGGCACTTCGATTTTTAAGTCTGTGACAGCATGTGAGTGATTTTTCCCTCCTTTTCTTCGGAGCTTTTCTTTCGGATATTGTGCAAATTGACTCGACTTCTGGAATCGGTCCAAAATAAGGACACACCGGTTACCGAGGCGTTGGCACTCCATCTCATTAAAATCGGGCGTTGATAATAATAATATGTAACAACGTGTAACAATATATTAATTAAAATATACCATGTTCGCTCCCAACTTGGAGCATATGGATCTACACAGTGTGAAGATA
>JAGVSQ010006328.1:5816-16522 GCA_022683975.1 Rhyacophila evoluta
AGTGAATAGGAAACGTCGGATCTATTGTTTTGCTGCCTTCACATTATAAATAATATGTACTCGTTTTTGTAAAAAAATATACCACCGTAAAAAATGCATACTTTATAACATATTACGTTTAAAAATAAAATACTACCAAAAATACAAACAACGACATACTTGTTCAAATGTAATCTGTGGTCTATTTTCTTCCAGCAATACTTACTGTCAATCCAAATTGAGTTCAAGTGTAAAAATTGTTTGTTGTATAAAATATTTCTTAACATATAATACATGGATTTGGTATTAAAAATAATATTTTAAAAATATGATAATGTACTCTACCAATCTCACATATTTGTATGAATAAGAAAAAAAAATAGTGAATAAGCGAGATGCAAGACACGGGTGTGTGACCAATGTGTTTTGTTATTTGCTCACGATCGATTTATGAGAAATAAAATTCGTCCAGATTCACATTGTGAAAATCCATAATACGTTGGCGCGAAACGTACATGAAAATACAAGAAAAAAAGTTTTTTTCCTCGTGGATTTAAAAAACGTCAGATTGGATATTATTCAATACGTTTAAATTACTTCAGTTACTATTTTTACTTGATATGAAGACGGAAATGCACAGGAAGGTTTTAAAATTATATGATTCAATTGAGTCCTGGGACGTACGTGCATGGAGTGCTAGACTCTTAATACAAATTACTTTCGAGATAAATTAACATATATTTACTGTATGATGATTAAAAAATATACGTTAAGTTAATTTGTATAAACAATTGTGTACATAAATCAGTACTAAATGTACGTACACGAATGAGTTATGATACAATCCGAGTGGATATTTTGTAAATATAGCGGTCACTTCCTGAAAGACCCATCCAATAAATCACAAACAAACGAAAATAGCATCTCTGCTTCTTCGTAATGGAAAACTTTCCCGAAAAGATAACGCGCGGATAAAACTTTTTGATAACATTTTTATCTCAGCCTAAAAATATGACAGAACAGAAAATATCTAGCGTGTATATCGCCAGTGTTGTGTCTATTAAAGGCTTACAAAGTTTAGTACGAGTTCAGTACCAGAGACAGCTTTCCGATGTTGTTTTGCTGTAGTGATAATGTATAATAACCGGTGTAATTTATCGATTTTTTCATTCGACGTACGTATTATGGGAAAATTACATTATATAATATCTAAAGTCGGTATTTGCTTGTGCGTATATATAAAAAGTGAAAAATTGTCAAGCTGAGCGTTTTTTTTTCAACCGTTTTAACATTGTGTCACTTTTAATCCCATAATTCAAAGTGAATCACGTATCACTCACAATCTAATATGTCGTGTGCACGATTTCTTTGTGAGAGCTCATTCCATGAAATCTCATCGATCGTAGACAATATTTTTTGTTAGAAAAACTGTAAATCTTGAACAGTATCATTTTTATTTTACTCAGTATTATCGATGTTTTTCAATAAATCATATGATATAATGAAATAGAGGCTTTTGTATATACCATCTATAAAAATCTTTCACAAGTCAGCTTAACTTTATAATGATTTATTTTGGTAGTTCGTTTTTTCCGAAAGTTAGATATTAAATTTTCAACCAATTGCTCATTAGTCGTAGACATCTTGCATTCAGGTAATTATAAAATATGTATACTGTACCCTATCGTGACTCGCTCGTTTCGACTTCCATATCCAGTATGTATTGTATATCAATTGTGTGTGTATTTGTTTAAAGAAACCATTTTTAGTCGTGAGATTTTTAGTTGGGCATCGCGACTTCGTCTATAAGAACCACTATTTTTTGGTTTTAACTTAATAAAAGCTTTTATAATTACACTTGTTGCGGAGAGCAAAAAGTTTCTAGATAGGCATAATCAAAATACAATAAAAGTAGGGTTTAGTCAGATAAGTGACTACGTACATTAAGGTGCACGATATCAAAATTTTGAGAAGCTACTCCTAGAACGCACCTAATACCTAAGCCTCAGAGAATGCTTCAGGTTCATTACACCATATTATTCACGCGCACGAGTGTGGAAAAATGTCAGGTGCTGAAGAGGAAACCAAATAACAATACTTTTAGAATTGAATGTTAAAATAAAATTTATATGTTTCTAATACTTGGTAGCTACTAACTAGGTAGACTGCAATTTAAATCTACTTACCTCATTTAACTTTTACGGGCTATTGTTAAGCTAATGAAAAATAAAACACGAGTTCGAACCATCTTCGCAGTGTTGTCGAGTCAAAGTCAGTCAATGTAGTCTGTGTCATTTCGTGTCTTTTTCGGATCAACAATGAAAAACGAAACACAACTAAAAGTAAAAAAATATGTCAAAGTAAATGTTTGCCTTGCTCGAATGCATCTGAAGACGCTCGTCGCTTCTCATGCTAGATTAAGAGCGTTTGGCTGAAAAGATATTCATAAAATACGAAATACAACGATGTTTTTTGTCGCGAAAGTTTTCTGTCTCGACCTCCGAAAAGATGGGAACTTTTACTAGGAAAACAAATAAATATATCAAATATTTTTTGAATCGTTTCATTCTTTCTGTGTGTGCGATAAGAACAACATATTTTATAAATAATAGAAATACCACACAAAAAAAAACATAATAAATAGGGATGATTCTCAATAACAAAAATTATGAACATTTTTTTTATATGCATAATATTTTCAAACTTATAAGACACAACTTTATCCGTAGTATAAATCATTTGTTAAATTCTTCACTAATTAGGTAGCATTATATAATAACTTTACAGAATATAATGAAATATATCATCGTATCTTGGCCTTATTGTATGGCATTGATTTATCATAATATTTAATATTACATAGCTAAGAAAATGTTGTGTGTTAAAGCCAAGAGATTATTTGATATTGGCGCCATGCCAGTCCACGTCGTTTTCTTTCATTGCGTCATTTTTCACTTGCTGCAATGACAGATGATGTGTACGAGGAAGTCAAAAACGTGACATAACATTTAACGGTCTTTCACTTAAAAAAATATTTAACATTATCAAAAAATATATAAATCGATACTTTATTTAGTATTACGTATTTTTTAGTTGTAAGTTAAGCACCTATTAAAAATGCAGGCAAACCTACTACTATTTTTTCATTTTCGAACAATAATTATTTCAATTGTGACATCCATATGAACGAAAAATGTCAAAGAAATGCGGTTGTAAGGGATGATATGAAAGAGAATTATCGTTACTAATATTAACTAGCCCTTTTCCTACCATCGCAAATATTCTAGACTCATGTTTGATTATTGGACAAATTGTAAGTAAACAACCCATACGTGGGAAGTGGTCTGGCGTGAATAGTAGAGCACTGTAGGTCGATTATTTATCACCGGTTGCTTTTGGTGTAATTGTTACCATACCTAATTGTCCTGCTGTGTGGTTCATATGTATGATAAATACACAACCATCCTTTGTAATGATTCAATAACTTTTCAGATAATTGATGGATGGTATGGATACCGAGACTGTGGTGGATAGAATATGTATCATTGATACAGAAAAGTCGTTGTATACGGTGAAAAATTTTCGGAAAGAAGAAATTTAAAGTAGTCAGTTTTGCTCATAGCATTGATAAATTATTTAAGTAAGACGTTAACAGTTATGCCAAATAATTATGCCGAGTATAACCACAGATGTACGTAAAATTTGACAAATAGTTACTAATGTAACAAGAGTTATAATAAGCATTCCTTAAAAGCAATCAATCAAATAAAACATGGACTGTTAGGCAAATATTTAGAGTTCCGCTTGTTGACAAAAAATACAGTGGGCATAAGAAAATATTCCCAGCAAACAAATGGTAAGCAAATAACGATGATGAATGGAAACGAGGTGGAATGGTTTTTTTTTATTATTTTCTCTGTAAACATTTGAACGGATCCTATGAAAATTTTACATATTATTGCATTCTCATGGGTATCGGCGTGGTGATTGGTGTCGATTGCCTTCGATTATATTCTCAAAAAATAAGTCAGGAAAAGGTACAGCAATAAATTTTCAGATATTTTCTCCGTAAGAATATTCGATTTTTATGATCAGCTGGCAGGTAACACTGGCCGACTAGGGCCAGGTGATAACATTTGATAAATTTACTAATTTATAGTTGACGTAAATAATTAAATTATATTAAGCTTGTCCATTGTGAAAGTTTGTTAGAAATTTTCGGTTGAAATTGTCTTAATCGACAAACTATGGAAATATAAATTATTTTCAAATAATTTTATGGAAAAATAAACTAATAATTTCACAAATTAAAGTAGGTTTTTAGAACTTTCAGGCTTGATTACAAAATGTAGCGCATTATCCACTGCTCCATGGTTTTGCCAAATTAAGATGTTATTACTACACAATAAAAATTTTGTACTTAAATTCTTCAATAAAATATCATAATGATAAGTTAACGCTGTATATATTTTTTAATAATATAGAAGTATGTATATAAATACTCGTATCGACGTAAATGTTACGCTAAATCTATTAATCTGTCATGCTAATCAATATATTTTTAATATCTTGACAATATTATTAAGAAACATCTTTTGGGTCGTTTTAGTTTTATATTATTGAGTTAATTCAAATTTGTTTAAGATGTATAGGCAGCTACTTGTGACAAGAGTTTACCCGTGAAAAGTTTTTTGAAGCAATATCAACCTATGGAGGTAATTACACGAATTGCAGAATTAATTAATAATTTGATTCAATTTACAATCATTTTGGCATTCAATCGATGAAGATAATTTAAATTTATCTCGTGATTGCAGCTTATTCAATGATTTACTATTTTAATTTCATAGTATTAATGGCTCACTTTTACACGATTTTGACTAGTTATAAAGTGAACAAAAAAAACCAGTATACTAACACAAAGTCCAAATAAAAACTGTAACAAATAATTAATCGGATTTTAATGTGCACACTTAGAAAAATTATCATGATATATGATAAAAACAAGTCTTATAGCATCTTGAATTGTATTGCGTTCTTTTATTTATTAAAAATCTACATGACAAATCAGGCAAATACATAGTCTGAAGTATACAAGTGTTTTCCACGTCAATAGATACATTGAAACTTTTCGGTGCGTTAGTTTTCACTTAGTTAGTGGCTAGGTTAGTTAGATACTTGGAGTTGATTTCATTTGTTTGGGTTTCTGGCAAATTAGAGCGGGTATAAACAGAAAAGAGGACGAGTACGTAAACACACAGGCGTGCTCTGTTTTGCCAAATTATAAATACCTATTGAATTTAAAAACGCACATAAGCCTAATCATTGTTGGCTACATTTACCCTAGCATGTAACTCATCCGATAGAATTTCTATAAATATATTACATGAATTTCTATATTTCAACCGAAGTTTAAGGTGTAAACCTTTTACATTCTTATTCACTTCATATCACCTCGGTGGACATGTAAAAGTCGGGATTCAATACCCCAGCTTGGGTTTTTAAAATCAAATATGCTAATGGATTAAGCGATTTATTTTCAAATAATTTTTGTGAAAGATATTCTATCCGAATATGACTATATGGTAGCAATCAATTTTAATTAATTTTCGGACCTAGTTAAAAAAAATCTAATCGTTAAGGCAATATCCGGACATTATAACGGTCTCAAAGGACCTATCGCTTGTCACACTTTTTTAAGACGTCATAATATAGTATTTTTTAAGAAATGACAGGCGCCGAGTTGCAAACAGCACTCTGGATTTAAGACCAACGATAAAGTTGACATTAGGCGTTCGAAATTGGTTCAACTGAATTTCGGACGATAAATGATATGTTTACCTTCGGTAGTGATTTCACGGTGCATTTTGTAACGTTTGTCTCAGATAAAGACTCTTGAAGTATCCCAGACTGAGTTCATCATCCCAATGCTCATTAATTACTGACTGTATTATGAAAAGACTTCATTTGTGACAAGCAAACTAATATGTGCATACAAAGTGCATGGCTTGTAATTCCGTAACCAAATTAATGAGTTTAGCATACATCTAAAATCGATAAACACATTTACAAACTAAATTTATCATCGCTAAATACATGGCGCTTAACCTTGACCGTCCTGGGAATACACACAAACGAGGCTATAATGCATATTTACATGTTTCAGTGTGCAAAAATGAATACAAAGTTTCTGTTAAGTAATATAAAATTTCAGTTTTATAATCACGAATAAAGTGACTTTCTAGTACATATGATTACATAATTATTATTTAAGTTGAAAGTAGGAAATGAGAGGAAATGAAATATTATATTAACTTGATAATTTATGAACCCTGTCGCATTTATACTCATTATAAAAGCCGCCGATCGATCATAATTTCGTTTTGTGTATTCTGGAAAAACAAAATATCCATCATTTAATTTTAATACAGCAAAATTACCAGGATGATACCCCGTTTTATTATAATATTTCATATTTAACTTATCTTAAAAAAAAAAAAAATATTATGAAATAATAATTAACGCGAAAAAAATCTTTTCTTTGAGATGAAATAAAAAAAATCTCTTTAGTCACTATTTTGCGTAATATTTCATCATTAACTGTCAACACTTTGCGGAGATAATCACGTTTAAAGGTTATTTTGTGTATTTAAATCAGGGACTTTTTGAACTATTTTCCTTATTAGCCAGCCACATATTGCGGGAATCTATAATTTTACAATATGTGTATTCAATATAATAGTTCATTTTAGCAAAAAGTTTATTTTGGAGAAACAACTACGATGTGTTCATATGTACTTTAACAGTCAAGGCGTACAAATATATTATTATTTGATAAGCGCTGAAATTAGATGATAAAGAGTTTAATCATATACGCTAATGAAATAGACAATTGTGTTTATTTTAATCTGAAATTATTAAGATACGTAAGCCCGATCTACCATTTTTTATGTTATATTAGCCCATTTTATTAAAAAATGTTAGTAACTATCACGAAAGAAATGGTTGCTGTGAACCTCGTCTGATGTAGCATTATTTAGTCATAAAGAAGAATGTGGTGGTCCTATGATATATGATAGACGGATACAGAAAAGTCTTGATAATGACAATCATTTTGACAATATTGTTCATAATTCGGCAAATATAAAGTCATTTTCAGAATTCATTTGATTATGCATTAGTACTAAGCCAGAGCTGATGTCAACTCTAGAAATAATATACGTATTATATATATAAGACATGTATATTATAATATATCTAAATACATACAAATAAAGGTCAAAAATAATATATTAATTCTAATATCTATCATATCTTGTTAGTGTCCATTAATTATGTTATTGTAGGAAAGTAGTGTAAAGTATTCTATCCTGTGCTCTTAGTTTAATTTGCCGTATACATACAGTCCTAAAGGAATACCGAAATAACGAAATCTCCGGTAAAACGAAAATATGATGGCGAACTGAAAAAAAAGATATAACATTACTTAATAACGAAATTTCAATATAACGAAACAAAACTGGTGATAACGGAATTTGACTGTTTTTTTTTATAAAATATATAATTTCGTATGCGTTACGCTTAGTTTTAGCATATATTTCCTACATTTACTAACATTAATTAATACATACTTAATTTTACTCCTATTTTTTAGCTTGTCATTTCGAAAATATGATAAGTTATGATAGATAGTTTTGGTGATGTAATGAGCGTAGCTAATCAGAAGTTTGGAACAGTTCTTCATCCAAGCGGAATGACACATTATCGTATACTATGACTTATTAAAAGTAAGACATAACATATTATTATGTTGAAACAATGGGCAATAATGTATTTATCATGGTATAATGAATCCAACAATATTTAAAAGTTAATTATTACCATACAAATAATTAAATATAGTTTCCGGTTTAAGCACATTTAATATTTCGTATGTTACGTATGTGCTTTCATGAGTTGCTTTATTTTATTAACGGACACGATTAAAGCCTAGCATTTCGCTATTCGACTGAAAAATAAACAAAACTAAAGAGCAAACATTCGGGTGGGGTATTTATTATAAAACTTTGTAATTTTTAAAACGGACATGATTTATCACTGAACTCTTTTTAGAATTAAAAAGTACGTCTACCTAAAATACGCAATTAGCCTCATTATTCTGAAAGGGGTGTGTTTAAAAACAATTTTGCGTGAAATTACACTGATCGTATTTTCTACTAGATGCCATTTTTTTATTATTAAATTTTTGTATGAAAAAGGCTGCGAGTAATAAATCATCTACAACGCTGTTGTCCTGAGATATGGACGCTATCACGTTCCGGGCGTCTCTCTCCAATTTTCCCGGAGTAGGTTATAATTTGATTACTTGAAGCATGCAAGTCTTCGGTCACTTTCAAAAGGGTACATAAAATATTCAATATAAAGAAATGCTGAAAAAATCTCGGTCTTGCAAGCAGTATAAACAGTTCTGAAAGAAATATATTATTATTGTGTCCACTTAGAATGCCTATATTTGCATATTGTAATATGTTACATTACTACCAATAAAATCATCTCCAAGTGGAAATTAAATATTTTGATAGAAGTTTTTCTTTTTGCGAAGTGGTTTGTCAGCCAATTATTCAAACTAATGGATTGCACTGTATATTTCTAATTTAAAATGAAACAGAGTTAAAACTTGAGAAAAACTTAATTAAAGTTATTCTACCTATAAAGCACTCGCACAAATATTTAAAATGTAAAATTAACTTCGAATCGTTACTCTCCAATGCAAGTATTATTGGCGCCTAGATATTACTTTTCATCCTCAAACTTATAAATATTATATATACTAGTTTATGAATATGGGCAAAGATGATGTTTCTGCCTGGATATCACTAAGATAATAATTATCATTAAACTGTCGTTAGGGTTAAGGACATTGACTTAAAATTGGTACGAGTAAATTTCAAGTCGACGAAAAATGTTCTAGGCTAGAATAAAAAGTAGGAGATCGTTATTCACTTACGTATCTACCCGAGGCAAACATTTATTAATGTTGCTTTTAGCGTGAAGATTTAAAATATATTACAACGCAGATTGACCGTATAGAGGAAACAGTAAAAGCTGTGAGAATGTTGCTCAGTAAACAAAATATATGTTGATTATCTATAAGCTTTTGCACAGTTGTAATTATTTTAAGTTGCAAAATTTATTGTTATGTAAAGCACCAAGTGTTAAAAGTTATGGATCTCGCTCATGCATGAAACCATTTCAAAGCAACTCAACGAAGTGTGAAAACTTCACAAAACCGGACTAGTTGAGGACGTGCTTAAATTTATCTAGGGTAGGTCAAAAGAATAATAATTAATAGGTCGCCCTGTTTGATGTAACATTATCGTCTACTGGAAAATGGAAAATGACAAGCAAAGACGCGAAGTCTGGAAATATTTACAAAGGATTTTTCGTAAAAAAGTAACGCCTTTGTGCTTTATATAATAATATGACACGCGATTTATTTTTAAACGCCTTTATTACGGAAATGAGTTGGCAATTATGTTAATAACACCTACCTCAGTAGTTTGGTGCCATGGCGCTTTAATAATACAACAGCTACGTTGGAATATAACAAAACCTGTTGATGAAATATTACCACGCTAAAAAACTGTTCAATGTAATATTAATTGCAAAAAAGCTCAAAAAGCTTTCAGATTTCAGACTTTTAAAACATATTTTCAATTAATTTTCTTCGGATGTTTTCGTTCAAATAACTTTTTGTTAAGAAAGTTTATTTTGGTTTTTTAGTATTAGAAGAACGAAATCATTCAATATATTTAAATATTTAAAAAATATAGGTAGTATAGTATTATTTATACTGTAATACTAATTATTTTTTTGCAATAAATATTACATTCCAGTATATCAATGTAAATAATATATTGATCTGATTATGAGAAGGATCTGAAAAGATTGTTTAACTCAACGAAAAAGTGTTGTAGCAAAGGCTGATTTAAATTTTAAAATATTTATTTGCCAAAAATGTCATTGAAAAATTACTTAGCTATCAAAATTGTAAAGCTTCTAATTACTCTACGCGGGTTTAAGGGCTCAGTTAAAATTTAAAATATGCAAATAGTCTCTTTGACTCTGTGTCTGTGAAAACAAAATACATTGTTTTAAGGGTTGCTCAAATTTGATTCTGACCATCTGGAATATTCAAATTCAGGAAATCAAATTCATTTTTTGCGACCAACGAATAAAACAGTATAAACATTATAGATACTACATTCATAATATTTCCACTAGGAGCTTAATTTGTAATTACATTATGAAAATGAAAAGATAATAACTACGTGAAAGTTTATGCATCAAATATCAATCCGTGTTTATAAATGAAATTGCTTTAGGATACCAACAACAAACAAAAGCTTTTATTGTATATTATAGTATTAATAACATCCCGTATGTATATATTTGCATATTATAGAATAATAAAGGGTCATAAAATATCATAAATTCGTAGTTATTTTAGTAAAGCATTTTAAGAACAAATTTATCGTTTTATGATTTTATATGTGTTATTATTAGACGATCTAAAAAATCTTTCCAAGATACTGTTCGTTACGTTTGGCCATTTGCCTAGAGAGCACAATTCATGGCTTTAAATAAATTCGTTTACCGTTAAAATCAGAGGTGTGGAGTCGGAACATTTTAGGCGGAGTCGGAAAAAATCGACCGACTCCGACTCC
>JAGVSQ010006329.1:2345-16522 GCA_022683975.1 Rhyacophila evoluta
GTTCTTTTATTAATTTTTCAAAAAGTTTTTTTTTTAACGATACGTTTTATCACATTAATACGCATCGATTTGACACATAGTGCCCAAAATTATTAATTTATTGTTTTTTCACATCAACGTTGTAAAATTTTATAAGTTTTAATCAAAATCCATGTTTCCGAATCTCATACGTGAAACACATCGTTAGCAGGTGTTCGTGAAATCTTCCGTAAAAACAAGGTGACATAAGCTAACTTGCATATAGCCCTTCCTTGACATCAATCATTTATCTTAAATCAAAATCTTTGAATCAATTAAAAAATGATATCCATGAAGAAGTGGTAGCGTTTACGGAAAATACACGTTAAGAAGTTCTTAGATAGTTTAACTACTATTTTGATAAGTAACATCAAATAATGTAACATAATATGTAGAAGGCATTGTATTTAAGAAATGAATCCCCAAATACCGTTTTTTAATACAAAAGAAAGATTTTTTCGTCAAACTTTTACAAATTATTTTACTAATAAAGTTTTAAAGAGAAAAAGACTCTTGCGACACCTTAGCTTATTATATAGTTGCTTAAGAGCTTTCTAGTAATTTTATATCTTCTAGCTATAAACATATACATTATTTTCTGACAAAACTTTTCTTTACCACCTGAAATGTTGAAAACTATTCTTACTTCATCAAACAATAACGTTAAGTCGATACGCATCTTATAACGTATTTGTACCATGATTAAACTAATACAAACTGTTTTAGAAATACTAAAATATCTCAGCACAAAACAAATTTAGGCTTACAGATTTGCGTTAAATATTCCAGGGGCATGAATATATAATCTTTTGATAAATCACCGTCAAATTAAACAATATATTAACAAATATTCGAGACAATCTCACACTTTGGATTGTTAGTTTAATATTTAAAGCTTAATTAATATATAGACTTAAAAGTTTAAGTGAGAAGTTAATAACTAATTCCAGTCGTTAATTATATTAAAACAAAGGTTAAATTGTGAAATATTATATGTTAAACTGTCCGTTTTTGAAATCGGTTACTAATATATAGATTTTAATAGTATAGAAATGACCACTGCAGAAATAAAGTAATATTTGTGATAATTTTTTTCATGAACATTGGCTGTCAGTCAATAACTTAACCCATTCAGTATCTAATCTTACTCTGCATCTGTAAAATTTGGACCTCCAATCTACGGTTTTGAAACCCTCTCAGCTACTAGCTACCTGGTTGAATATTACAAATATATTATATTGAAAAGATTTTATTAGTACACCATCATCAAGAGTATGAAAACATCATTCATTTGTAGAAATTAGTACATTTGATGTAATAAAGTAAATACTTCTTTAAAATGAATGGTATTTTTAAATAGACTTGAACAATTTGGTACTACTGTTTGTATGTTTAAATTTTGTATTTTTGCCAAGGTTAATATTCTCATGAAACAGCGTAAGAATGCTTTGTATGTAATTGGATGAAACAATTTCTTATTTTACATTTTTAATACTCAGAAGCTTTGCACGTCCTGAATGTGACATGTATTAAAATAAAGCAAAATTTTGTATGGACATTGGTAGCTGACTTTGTTGGTCAAACAGATAGCAAAGGTTATGGGTGCTAATTTTATAGCTGCTTGCATCAGGACAGTCAACAATTTGATGCTACATGATTGCATACAGCATGGATTGAGTGAGTGACTTTACATTGTCTAGATATTTATGCTCCACTTTTGAAGTAGTTTTGTTAGGTTAGTTCTCAAAACCACTGAATCAATGAAATCGGTTTGCAAAAGTACAATGCAGTGAAATATAGTGTGGATAACTAAAAGAGTAGAACTTTAGAACTTAGAGAAGCTTTAATTTAGCACTAACAAAAGTTTGCGAGAGTCAGTCTTTAGTGCTTTCACAAACTGCAATAGAAAGAAAACAGATTTGAAGTGAAAACCAAATGTTATTTGAAATCGAAACTAATTAATCATTAAGAAATAATATTTTTCTACAGCTGGATTTCCTAAACTATTTGTTCCAGTGCTCCGCAAAATCTGAATAGGTGTCCCACGACAATTTTTAAAGGGTTTATACCGTGCAACACATTTAAAGATATTTTACTTCATATCGAAAGGTGAGTAATAATCAATCAACTGATCTTTATGATGAAGTATCTAGGTACAGGTGAACGATCATCTTTTCTTGTCGGGAGATCGGGTATATTGTTTTTAGCTGGCCGGCTGATAAGTCTTGTCAGTTTAACGACAATTGCCAAGATTGACAGAATTCTTAGCCGTGTAATTGAATTTTTTTTTATAAATCTGATAAAAACAGCTTGAAAATAAGTATTATTCATATTTTATGCTCATATTATATTGTAGTTTTATATTTTTTAATAATTACTAAATAAATTAATTGAAAATAATCTTATAAACGATATATAGTTTGTCTGGGCAAGTAATTTAATTTTTCTACGCATTAATATTGTAAAATGCAGTAAAAAACAATAAAATCCAAAGTTCAAAGCTATCATATTATCACGACAAAGTTTTGGTTCCAATATGAGCTTTTACAAAGAAGCCATAACTCTCCCAGCTGTTGCAACTGGGGAGTAATAAATGAAAGATCTTCGCAAGACGTAAAGTTGCCCCCCTGCAAGAAGCCACTGATGTTTTTAGCATTATCGCTTTGAAATGTATTTATTTACTACGTTATAATCACGTTTATATTATTTTTATATCACTAACAATGTATCAAAAAAACTGTGACCTATACTAAAAAGTTTCCATATCAGATAATGTCCATTTTACTGGGGTCAGAGTGTGTATTTTTAAATGTTCCTTCTTTTAATATAATTTAGAGGAAAAAAAACTGCGTTATTCTTGGAATTAAACTCATGTATTAGATATTACACTGGAACTATCCGTTTTGTTAATTGTTTTATTTTTGACCATAAAGAATCATTTGTAGTTATTTTTATACGCGCATAGCAATCGGATGAATGCGGGTTTGATTCTCCATTTGTTGGATTTTAAAATCCAAAAATGCAGGACTGGATGCTCATTGGGTTGAGTGATTTTCTTACAAACAATTCTAGTGAAAATAATCTGTCAAAACGTTTTCATATTGCAGAGATCAATATACTTCACTTTCGGAGTGAATATCTTCAACCTGTGTTGATCCATATGCTCCACGTTAGGAGTGAATAAAGACTTGAAATAGTCGTTGACACAAACGACAAACTGTTGATGTTTAGCAGGTCAATTATTATATTGATTAACACTTTTTTTGTCGTGTATGGTAAGTATTCTTACAGACACTCGTAACAGTATTTAAATTGAAAAAATCCTTGTACCAACGTCTATGTTATAAATTTAGCTATAATAAAACAAATAAACCGTTGTTGTGTGTGCGCAAACATGTGTTCTTTTTATAGTTGTGAATGATTATTTTTAATATCATTGTGAAATATATTATTAAGTTACATTATCCTTTTGATCTAAGACATAAAACTGCGTATTTAAATGTGAGTAACTTTTTTTTGTGAATTAATACTATTTTCTAATTTTGAAATAAATTTAAATTTGAATTGCAAGAGACGTATGTTATTATGAAAGATTTATTAATCAAGTAAAAGCTGGTATTACAAAGTTACTTCAATAAAGACCATAAACATTTATGGCTCCATGCTTCAGATACTGTAAAAATAGCGTGATCGCTTTCAGACTGTTATAAAAATCGATTCATAAAGCTATAAAATATAAACGCAGTATAATACTCACCGGTTTGCATGCAAGATAGATTTAATAGTTTCTTACCTTGTGCTGGTGCGTAGATATTCAAATACAAACAGTCCTCCGACTGATTGACAAGAAACGGCAAGATTCTCTTCAGGTACTCCAACCTTCCTTTGGACACTCTCTTCAAAACAGCCGTTTCATTCCTAATATCCGGTAAAACTTGAGGACAAACAGGACTAAACCTGTCCGCTACTTTTATCCCGGACCACAGAGCACCGGATACCGGTGGCATAAAACGAAGCGACCCTAACGGAGGCGACGCATACGGCACACCCCTGAACACTTCAACCGGATCCAAATAACGGGACTCCAATGTAACTATAACACCTCTCAAATCACCGTATTTAGTTCTGACAACCCTGGAACTTAGCGTTCCGGTGCTGGTCAACCGGTCATTTCCCGGCGGCGTCCGCTGATCAGCACCGGTTGCCGCTTCACATTTTACTGTGAAATATTTACTTGTAAACGGCGGTAACGTCAGTATAAATATAACATGAAATATTAGCATCGTGATTTTTGAAAGGTTTTTTAAACACGCTGTTGTTAATTTTCCCATTTGAGCGGATTTTTTTCGTATTTTAACGTCTATGGTTTTTAATTAAGATCACTCACATTTTAACACTTTATTTACACTAACACAAACTCTATTTTATTTAGATTACACATGTTTATTTTTAATTTATTAAATGCTGCTATATTTAATATGACTATTTTTAATATGATAATTCAATTTATATAAATGCATTATTTAGGTTTTAAAGAAATCACATTTTTTTCTTTATTATCTTCTAAATAAAGTTTGAATGGTGACATTGTTATCTGCATCATTTGATACGATTGGTTCATTCTGAAAAAAAAGAATAAAAATCATTAATACCACAGTAAATATGTTAAAAATAAATACTTCGTCCATAATAAAATAAGCATAACTTATTTGATACATTTTTTATCTTCAAAGTTGTTTTTATATTTCTTGAAATAATTGTGTCTTCTTCGACATATAAGCAAAATAAAAACATATAAGAAATAAAATTGCCAAAATTTAAAACGCCTCATATTCATAATGTCTTTAATACAAACCTGAAATTTAGCAAAATAAATATATTTATATTCAATGAATCATTTTTACTGGTATAACATTTTTTATATTTCATTTAGTTTTTAAATTTATGATTTATTTCAATTTGCTATTATTTTTGTAAAAACATCAAACAAATAAAGTTCATTAATTATAATTGCATGTTTTATTTTAGACAGATAATAAATTCACGAAAAAGTGGAGTGCATATATGAATCTAAGCACTGTGGACATGGTACTACACAATAGAGTACTTAAATGAATTTCCGCATTGCAAGGACTTATTTTAATAGCTGTATTAGCAATTTTTTAATGCATTATATGTTCACTCTTGCATGCTGTAAATGTAGTATCTAACAGATTTGAGCTTGTAGCCTCTGGTTCCAAAATGCTTATTTTAATATCTTGTTTGATGGGAAATGGGGCAAGGTAAATGTAATTACTTGATCGATGATTTTTTTTTTTTTTTAACCCAATTTTGATTGTTTTGTTTTTTCAAAATAATCAATGAAACAGTTTCAAACATACTTCAGTAGATGTGACAAATCAATTAACCCTTCAGCTGCCAAACAAGATAGTTTCTCCCAACCCATTAGTACACACCGCTACGTTTGGAATGCATCCTGAACCATGTTTCATAATTACAATCTGACGCTGTGTTTAATTTATATACGCCCTTGCAATGTTCATCCATGCGATGTTTACCTTTGATACGTCTAAATATCTTCTACAGCAAACGCCTTTTCTTAAGACATATATCACCAACGTTTGACATATGTCACTATAAAAATATTTATTTATTTTTATTACAATATTAAGAAGAAATTTGTTCAATTACTTGGAAGAAAAAAAAGGTAGCATAAAATTGTATGTTACGTTTCGATATATATACTCGTATAATTCCACAACAACATATGTATTTTAACGTTTATTTACTTAACAGTTTTTGTGTATAATACGTCAAGTGGTTTCTTGACAATAAAGCCTCGTTAAAAACAATGGAGATTGAAGTTTTTTTTTACAATATTGCGTATTTTTTCCTACTCAATTAAAATTTATATTTAAACGTTGAAACTCATGTAAAATAGTTCTGCAATATCAATAACCTCTTCAAATCACATTACTTAAACTTATATTTACTCGCAGCAAAAAGCATATGATTTTTATTTCAATTAAATTCAGCCAATATTAAGATTTAAAAAAAAATACATAATTTCATACACTGAAATTTTGTAGTTTTTAAAGCTGTATAATTATTTCTCTTCAAAGTATTTTAGTTGAACGTTGGTGGCAATCATAGATAAGAAAAATATTGTCGCTTTTACGACAAATTCATTTGACATCAGAATATACTATATTTATCGTTCACAAAAAAGAAAAAAAAATACAATAAAGAAACAAAAATAAAACTTGCCCATTTATCCTATTGAAACATGCATTGACAAGCTGTTAATAATATTGATTTGAATAAAGTGGCATTAAAAACTCTCTGTACATGTGTAGAGTATATTTTAATACGTTCAATCAACTGTTTAATTTAATAAAGTAGCAGTGATGGTTAATAAAATAAAAACTTCTAAAATACCAAAGCTTAAAGCTTGTGTAGTAAAGAACTTTTGCATCCCTGGCAATATATCTACGTAGAACAAAGTGGAATATCTTGCAAGTAGTCTAATCAACATTATACACGCGTCCATAGCCCAAAGCGTGATACTGTGTTCTGAAGGAAAACATCCGAGAACATACTGCGAAGCTCAAAGGACCGTTATTTTGCTGACTCTTAATCATCATTACATTACAGACGGTTTCGGTAAGTTTTTACATTAATCTCACGAACATTTGATGAACTCTCTCAAAGAAACCATACAATGTTTACTTATTTTAGTTCACTTTTGATATTGTACTACGTTATCTTCACATCGTTATCATTTGAAAACCATCTACTTCAAAAATTAAACTTTAGATCGTTTTTACACACATGGAAGCATTTTTCGATATCCGGAGGAAAGCTCGGAAGAAAATTTTGCATATGAAAGTTCACAAATACTACACAAAGAAACTTTTTACGGACTATAGCATATAAATTATCAGTAATATCGATTGCTGGATGATGTCTATTAGATTTTTTTTTATCATTGACGTACACAAGTGTGTAAACCCTGTTTCTGTATAGTGATAATCTACTGATATCAGATAGCTACGAAAAAAGCAAAGTATTTTTCCAATTTTAGCACCTGAGAGACGAGCGCACTAGCTTTAAAGATAGCGATTGTGGGTTTGAGTGCAACAGCTGCAGGATTTTCAAATATCAAAAGAAGCAAACCGAGTACCAAATAGACATTTACTTAAAATAGTTCATCAAAATATTAGTCTTTACAATTAGAAGATTAAAATTACCACATGCTTCGTGCAGTCATTTTTACACCTTTGAAATTAATACCCCTATTACTGTATAAGAGCTGGTACAAAAACAATTCTTAGAATTATTAAATTGACAGAGTTGGTTTACAAAAGTATGAGGCTAGGAAATATAGAGACTCTAAAAGAGTAATCCAGTAATTGATTTATATTAACTAATAATTCCGGTAGTATTTATCATTATTTAAAAAAATATTCATCAGTAATAATACAAAAATAAACTAGAATATTTGCTTTAATAAAAAGCACAGGTCCTTATTTTTAGTGATTTTAGTAAAAAAAAAAGCTAACTCAAGTTTTGATGAAACAAAAAACAAATCGATTCAGAAAATTATTCCAGCCTTCCAGTGAATTTGTGTTTATGACACAATCGCTACATTGACGATATCGAAAGTCAAAAAGTTCAACAATATTATTAACGTATGATTCATTCAAAACGTAATAATAGGAATGTCACAAAAGCAAAAGGGCTTAAATAGTGTATAATATTAAGCTTCTAAAATACAATTGAATAAATCGAAAGACCCGTATGAAATAAAAAGAGCTTTTAGATTCTACTGACAAATTCATTTATTGAACGTAGAAATAATAACAAAGTTATTTTTGGAAATTTGGTGTAATGATTTTGTGAGTATTTTCAATGTAAGAAGTTACAAGTTATCTTACGATAATAAATGGATAATATTGATAATTTCTCAATATACATTTCAATGTATTCATATACTAATATTATGTGATGTTTTATTCAGAAATTTATATTTGCGTAGCTCGTTCGTGAAATAAAGATATTTTGCCATAATTTTCAAAATGCTACTACTAAGAACGGTATTCGGTTTCTTCAAGCGAACTCTTTCAGTACAATGCATTCTGTGCCTAATTTTGCCAATTGCAGATAACGAGAACTCGTAAATCCTTATTTACTTCATTGATACTTCAAAATTATAATCTATTAACATTTCTCAGATTTTACTTTTCAAACTACTAGTTTGTTTAAAGCAAACGTACAGTTATTTCAAATAATTTTCTCATCACAACTACGTAGATTTATTAACTCAATCGCTAATGTCTTATTTGGTTTATTCAAAAACGTTTAAATGATATCATATAAATGCCATGCTAGTTTCAGCTAGAACGCTAAGTACAATTAGTTTTAGCAACAGTTTTTCCAAACATATTTCAGGAGTTTTAAAAATGTATGGTGACTATTTTTCATTCGCATGGTCATGGCCATATTATAACATGCCTATTGTATATAGAAGTATATAGATGTCAAGATTATAATAGTGATAACGTTCGATGATTTTGTCAGTCAATTGCTTAAACCATTATTTCCCTTACCCAGTCGTTGCATACAGTTGTGTGATTTAAAGCGGTTTGAAAGCACACACCCTAACTTCTAGGCTATAAGGGTTAGCAGAAATAGTTTTAAAATTACATTTATAAAAGTACTTAAGGTGGTTGTCTGTTACACAAGACTTTTACATTAAAAACGTTACATTTAATCCGCGTAATAACAGTATTAAATATAGACTAAACAACTTAAGCTTTGTTGTCAAATGTCTCCAATGCAATATTATATACGATTAGAATACTATTCTACAAACAAACACTTGTCATGAAGTAAATAAAAAAGAGCTATACTTCTCTGAAAGTATAAGTTTTATATAAAAAAATTACATAGATACACTTGCGCCCTTTTGTATGAGTAACATGGACATCTTGTTCACAGATATAGGCTAGACCAGGGAGCTTTTTTGGCTTCCTTCTAGAGGGTATTTATTTCCTAAGCGAATAAAATCAATTTATCGGAGTTCAGAAATATGATCCGAAACCATATATCAAGACACGAGCACTTAATGGTACCATAAAATCTTGGATACTCCCAAACTATTTGGGCTCGATAGGTTTTATTTGGAGCTTTATAAACTGAAAATGGTTGCGTAGAATTGATATGGCAAACTTGTCAATTATTAAGCACGTACTTTAAGTGATATCGGATGAATAAATCTTTACAGTGAATTGCTATTTCATTTGCCTATAATTTAATAACAAATATTACATATTTTTCTAATATTATTTTTTTTACAAATCAATCAATGTAAAATATATCTTTCCGTTAGTGTAGGGGTTATTTTGCATTTTAAAAATCTGATGCCATTTTTTGCGACGAAATAAAGAGATGACATCCTGATTTGTTGTTATTAGTAACCATTGAGGTTTATTTATAAAAAAGCACACAATCAAACGACGTGTAGAGGTTTCAAAAATTCGTTGTAAAAACTGAAGAAAATTGCGGTCAAAATGCAGGACAAATTGTGCTGTCAGCTCATTTATCAGTAATGTATGAATATTTTAAAAATAATTTTAAGCTCAAAGTCAAATTTCAATTAAATATACATTTGCAGCTTTCTCATCTGTTACAATTATTGAATGGAAATAATATATGTGTGAGTATAGTTTTAAATCAAAAGTATTACATAGAAATAACTTTGAAGTGCATAACTATTGAAACTGGTACTTTATTTACTTAACATGATGTTAATTCAATAAGTTATTACAAAATAACCTATGAAGTTGATTAGGTGGAAGGCATTTTTAGAGAATTTCACATGACATCTTTTTTTTCATACTTTAAAGCTAAATTTGGACATTAATATGAAATTTGTAGCATAATCCTTTTATTATATTATCAATTTCAAGATTTAAAAATAAGAAAAATGAATTCTCAATTAATTTTTACATATTCTGACTATCGAATAACATCAATTTTGAAAAATTGAGGATTAAGTCCTTATTTCCTTTCCACTTTCGATATAATAAACTTTTCTTTTGTAATATTGACTGTTTTCTATGCTTTTGGTCATATGCATAATTTTAGTTATTTTAATATTGTCGTTTAGTATAAATTTCTTAATCGTACAATATGTAATGTGTTCCATATATAAAATAAAAACTACTGGAGACTAAAAAAATAATTACTATTAATATTACTGGATTTAAAATTGAAACATGCTGTCTTCAAGCTGGCTATAATATTATATTTAATTTATCAATTGCATTTAGTATTTAAAAATTTTATTTAAAAAATTGTCACCCACATATTTACTGTCAAAATTAAAAAAAAAATACACGTACTATTTTATTTACTATAAGAAAATTACTTGTTTAAATTGTTAAATAAAACCTAATGTTCATATGTGACACATGAGAATAAACAGTTTCACTGTATTTGTAGTGCAAATAAATAATATAATATATCTTTGATATAACATTCCAACGTTGTTTACGCAATTTTCCACACAATAATTGTCTATGCATAAAACCTTTTTGCATATTACATAAATACGAGAAAAAATGATAAATGAAATGCTTCCATGATAAATGTACTCACATATTGAAAAGTTAAAATATATATTCCGTGTTCCCCTTTCAAAGGGACACATTTCTAAATAAGTTATCAAACCGAAACTTGTGATATATATCCGCAAGAGCTTTTTCGTAAATTGCTATTTTATTCAATACATGCGTGTGTATGTTCGTATGTATATTCACAAAAGAAACCTTCCTTTTATATGTGATATTTACATATGAATGCGTTAAGAAATGACTCATTCTCGATATAGAATCTTATTCCGTTTCCCCAATTTATATTCTATCCTGGTTGGTTCTTTAAAAACATACATCTCAGTTCAAAAACTTGAATTAAGTCACATTACAACCCAATGAGTAAATTTAATTGAAGGATATTAAATTTGGCCACGTCGATTCTACTGAATATAATTTGATAGTGAATATTTATTATTATATGTTTCATTCAATATGCTATAAAGACAAATATAAGTATGGGAAATGCTTTATTTTTAACTTTGTTCTCAATTGACGTAATTCACTCTTACGTATGTAAAGTGTTCTAAGACATTTTTGTATTTTATTAATATATTTAATTTTAATTTTTACAATGTAAAAATTTATCTTTATTTATTATTTTCATGCAATATTCTTAATCTAAATTTAATAAATACTACGATAAACGAATAAAAAATATTAATTCAAAGCATTTACAATAAAGAATAATTAACAAAGAGAATAAAATTGTTCATATAAACAAATAAAAAGAAACTCAATTAAATGTAGCACTTAATAGTATTTATAAATTAATTCGTTTAATGCAAGAAGAGAATTTAAAAGAGAGAAAATAAAAAAATGACTACTTATCAAGTGAGTTGGGATGGGGATTTTGTATTAGAAATTTATTTAAACAGATAGTCTGTACTGACTTTTACTCGGGAAGAAGATATTAATAGCCGATGCAATTTAATTGAATATGATCATCGGCCACTTCATTGACATTACTAATAGCACGTTAGTTCTACACTTTGGGATACAAAAAAAGTAAATTCTCTCAACTCCTCGTGTAGTTATTTAGCATATACAAACTTATATTAGCTAGAATAGCAGAATTTCTGATTAAACCACGCATAAGGCCAAGGTTCCAATAGATCCCTCGGCGACAGAGTAACTGCAACAGAACGTCAACAACAAAGATGCAAAATAGCTTTAAATAGGTGAGTAGGCAAGTGACAACATTTTGTCGTCACCGCAATGGTTAAGATATGTACAATGGAAATTCAAGTAAATTTATTTAATTTTTTATACAATATCTACTCCAAAAGCGCAGCATATAGATCTACACAGTGTGCATAGATCTGCTCTCTCAATGTGAAATATGTTAGTTTTTGTAATTAGACAGATTATTTTTCATTAGAATTGATTTTCTGACGATGGCTCACCCCAGTGGTCATCTTACCTTGATTTTTCAAATTATTTAAATTTGACAGACGTGGGAATACACTGCCAGAAAGACAGGTGTGATATAATTTACATTATCTAATTAATATGATTAACGAACATCGATTTGAATTTTAAAGCTATAAGGAATGTGATCAGCTAATAGCTAAAATGTTTCACGACTATGGAATTCAAACCCTCGACCTCTGATAGAAAAAGACTCAATTGTTTATAAGTTAATGAATAGAGTAAGTAATCAAGAAAAATTTGAATGTTTACACATTGAGTTTTTTGCTGTTGGCAAACGATAATTTTTGGCCGAAAAAATATTATTTAATATGTGTTCTGAATATTTTTTACAAGGTCAGGTGAGAAATAAAAGTAATGAATATGTGTGGGGTCTAAGTTGCGTATATAAAAACACTTAAGAGTAATTGGAGACGTCTAGGTGAAACACTATATAGTTGACGAGATAATATGATGATAAAGGAGTCTTAGAAATATTACTACAATTGTTAATGTCGGAAAGCTTTGAGGATTAATGTATACATTGATACGGAAGTTGATACAGTCAAAACATGAAAAAATCAATAAAATGATAAAGATGTAATGAGAGATGAAAATCGTTTGGTACAATTAATGAATATTTGAAGGTTATATAATATAAAAATATAGAAAAGCATTCACAGGACTGTATTGTTGCTGTTTTTGGAAAGCTTTTATTATATCGAGATACCTAATGGTCCGTATTAGGAGTGATTATGTGTCAGTAAATTACAGAAGTTCACGATATTTGTTTATTATTATATATAAGTATATGTACCATATTAAGAAATATATGGCAAACTTAAGAGCGTATATTTTTATGTTTTCTGTTATAGTTTGTAAATGAAAATGAAAAGTTAGCACGTAAAGCTTTTGCGATAAGTTTTTCTTTGATATATAAATCTGTACGAAAGATATCTTTAAAGAAAAAAAAAGTCTAGTGCGAAATAAATATAAAATGAAAAAAATAATAGGTATAGAAAATTATTTAAAAAAATATCACTCTTGATGTCAAAAACAGGTGATTTGTGGTCCTTGAAAAAACGCCGCACGAAAAACCCGCCTTTCTACATAAAAAAGCTTACAGTCAAAGTTTCGCCAGGAGCTTTCTGATAACGGCAAATTGGATTACCGAACCAGATAGGGAACAAGACTTAGCACGCTAGCGACATCTGTGGAAACAGCCATTTAAAGTGGTAGCAAACGTTGACTATTGGAAACACTACTGTGAGTTTGCAATCTTGATGGAAAAAGTTTTTTTTTCGTTTTTTGAGTCGAAATTTGTCATTGAAACTCTTTGGTTATATATTATTTCCCGTCAATATAAATAGTCATCTGATACGAATCCGGCATGTTAATAATTAAGGGAGACATTTCAAAAGAGAACTTATTCCAATAAGTCGAAATTGAAAAGAGAAAATTTAGAACAAGTATTTTTATTTAAAATAACTATATAACATGTTTTTCTAGGTTTATTTTTGTTTTCGTTATATTTAAATGGGCTTTTCCTACTGGTTTGCATGATAAGTGATTATTTCATACATAAAAACGTATTTGTAATCATCTTCTTTACATTTTGCAAATGTGGAATAAGTGCAATTTGGAAATACCTCCCACAAATGACGATTGGAAATCGCTCAAATTTTTCTAAAATTAATACATTAGATAATAATATAACTCTTTAATAATACGAAAAATAGTTTTTACGTTATTATTATTAATAAACGTAGAAGCTTATAAAATACAATATGTATAAAAAATGTATTGTTTCTTTTTCCATTTAAACTTTTGATGTAATGTAAATATTTACTGGAAAAAATAATTCCTAATGTTATGAAATGTATCGATTTATCGTAAAATTACTATTTATATCAAATCAGCTAGCAAATCAGGTATGCTCTTAAATGTATTTTAATATTTTAGGATATAATATAACTATATGAATATATATTCATATATAATTTTTTTATTTAGATTTTTTATTTAATAGATTTTGTTTATTATTTATTTTACTTAATGCATGTTGTAATATCACAAATTATAAGTTTAATACAT
>JAGVSQ010006330.1:0-16520 GCA_022683975.1 Rhyacophila evoluta
TAAATAAATAAATAAATCAACGAGCGAGAATATTGTCTCTAAGTATTGAAATATATTTCTAATAACTGAATGATTAAAATTTATTTGAATAATAAATAAGATTGAATTGATCCCAGATAAAACTGGGTACTAATATTAATTTATTAAAATTGAACTATATAATAGACATTAAAGGTCATAAATTCGATAACTCTTTTCATTACTTGACATAAACGCATTTAGGGAAGCATTATATAGTTGAAAAAAAAAATAGTATTTTTGGTAGATTCCGTAAAATATAAAGGTCAGAGTCATCATGATTCAAATAAGATTTACTGATAGATATAATGAAAGCTTTGTATGAAAAAAATATAGCGTGATAAAAGCACATTTTCAAAAGCACGATAAAAAGGCAGCCAGCAGATGGCGTAAGCTCTGCACAAATTGTCTTTTGATATGAAAGCATGGATAGATACTCACCGATGGAAAAGTCGAATTGCTAATATTGACTTCCGGAAATAGCTTAAAATGATTTGTTTGAAGGAATAAAAGACGAATGAAGAAAAAAATGAAAATTAGTGTGAGCATCAAATTTGTGCAAAAATTTATATTTAAAAAAATCTTTCGGCTTTTATCGTTTTACTATTTATATTATTCAGAATAAACATTTTTTTGCTGTAGAAATATATTGAATAAAATAATTACCAGTTATTCAGCTAATTTTGTCAATAGTGAGTTTTAAAAGCTTTTCAAAAAGTAATGTTTCAAAGCTCACAAAATCTCTTAGTAGATTATATTCGATTATCGTTCTTAAATTTATTTAAATTAAAAGTTAAAATTTCAAACGTTGAGATTTTGGCATTTGATTCGATGACCATGAATACTTTATTTTATAATGTATTTAAAAGATTTATGAAATACGGAAAAATGTAATTATTGTTAATTATGTGACAGTTAATAATTGTCTGTCTAATAGGTTGGCATGCGCGCTGCAGGGCCGAATTATTGCGAGTACAATTATCACAGTTTCCATAAAAACGTAAGACTGGATACCTGACGTGTTGAGTAATTAATTATGTGTTAGTAAAATATCAACACGTTTTGAAATTACGGAGATCCATATACTCAATACTTTGATTGGACATATCGATGTTGTCTAGACCCAAATGCTCCATTTTTTTCCGCAAATACTTTATATTTTGAACATGATGGTTTCAATACGCAAAAAAGCGCTCGAAAAGTTTTAAGGCTCAGATTTAACTGAAATTGTAGCGATGTATCAAAAAACAACCGTTGTAGGAAAACCATCCGTTCTGGTTGACGAGTAGAGAGATCGATCACTGGGCATAAGAGGGCGCGGGCGATACTTCACGGATTGACACGCGCGAGACGCCTACGGCCCAGTTACGCCGTTCGCCCACCCACCCTATGGCAATGATCGTAGCACCAGCTGTCTACGAACGCCTCTACGCCGATGTTATATTAGTATTGTTTTGCTTAATAAATGGAAATACAGGTACTTCCTAGAGACATGTCTACGCTCATTATTTGTGGGATACTCTAAGATATTTCTATTAATTTAACCAAGATTCAAACTTGCTCTTTGAAGGTATTATAATAATTCTATTATAGACGAATACTAAATATACAACTAACGTAATAATAATCATACCAGTGGAGTATCAATTACAATATTTGTTTGTAAACTAATAAGTATCTATAGTAACCAATATTACATAAAGTGGACAAATTATGTTTGATTATTATTGACAAACGGTGTCAAATTTTTTAAATAGAAGCGTTATTGACAACCAACTGAAATAACTAATATAAACATATTATTTTAATGTAATAATGTTTACGAACATTCCCTTTAAAACCCACTAAAAGTTGAACACCTAAATTGATCCTCATGATATGTAGATGGTCCTTCCGGAAATGGAGTATCTTGACTGAAATTTGTATCCACAAAAAATAATTGTTAAGCTGATTGCTAACGTAATATATTAACACTTTCATACGTGAGTTAATTTTTTATGAACATACATTTTAAACATTTAAATATTTCACTACTATTAGTTCAACTAATATAAAAAAGCAATCGAATTGGATATGCCGATTTGTAAATGATCCTCTTCTATTTCCAAACAACGAACAAAATAAATTCCAAATATATTACCTCTCGTTATTAATTTTTTTTAATTTACCATGTTCGCTCCCAAAGTGGAGCATGAGGATCCAAGCAGTGTGAAGGAATTCACTCTGCAAGTGGAGTATATGGATGTCCCGCAATATGAAGACGTCTTGACAGATTATTTTTCACGAGAATCGTTTGTTAGACAATTACTCAACCTAAAAGACATCCAGTCCAGCATTTTTAGATTTTTAAAATCCGACCAGATGAGGAATCGAACCCGCATTCCCCAGATTGCTGGGCGCGCACGCTACCAACTGAGCTAACCGGGGAGACAAATTTACGTGGTATTTTAAAAAAAATACGTATATAACTGCATGATCATAGATAGTATTTTATTCGCTTAGTGCCAAGACTTTTTGTCAAAAATTTTGACAAAAACCTTTTATAACGTCATTAATTAACTGACGCTAAATTATAATTAAATCTATAATGTGCCAATTGTTTATAACTAAAATATTCTTCACACAATAGTTTTAATTGTTTGTTAATAAATGGCGTTAGAATAGGCTTTCGTAAAATTTTGAGATTTTTGAGGTCTTGGGAGTAGTCAGAAAATTTCTCACTATTATCACTAAAAACGATACATTATTGTTTAGTATTTATTTGGTAAGAGATTTAAAACAATAACTTTTAATGTTGATGATGATGCTGACACTAATATGAATGCTAAAGTGTTACATATTTCGTGAGTAGGATTAAACTAAATTTATCGAACAAAAGTTACAGAATTATACGAAATATTCTTAGAACTGAGGTAATTTTACCTGGCCTAACCATTAACTGCTTGGTGAGCCAACCGAATAGTTAATAGCGCCGGTTGGAGCACGTATTTTTGGAGCCGCGTCGCCCATCCTAAAAACAGCCGCCCAAGAAAGTTTCCGCCCTCACCAGCCGCCGGATGTGATCCGCCCTTATCCGGCGCGCCCTCGCGTGAGGCAAGCCCGATAACCATCACTGATCGAGAAATGTGGCCCCGAATTCAAATCGAAGCCGAATTGGGCCAGAGTCCGAATGCCACAGCGCCCGTAAAAAAAGACTCACTGATTACACGTAGCCTTGGCTTGAGCCATTTACATTGCGGGCTTTCCCTCCTTTAATTTATCCGACCGAAAAGAGCTTACAGGTATAAAAAAAGTCGATAAAAGTTCGAAGAATTTTTTTCCACTTTTAGAAATGCATTTAAATAAAAACCTTTTCAAACATTTTGGCGTACACATATTTATAAAGAGCTTACATTCAATTATACTTCTAAAGAGTTTGTTTTGATTTCTGAAAATATATTATGTATTCGATTTCAAAATTATAAATACTCCAAAATACATAATTTATGAAATTAGATAGTCTAGAGAAATTTTAGTACATCAGAACCTCGATATGACAGACTAGTGCGGGTAAAGAGGTGTTTTATAAAAATCGGTTTTCTGAATGCATTTTTTTATTTTTATTATTATTGTATCCAAGAAAGGAATCGAGTATTGTTAATACTTTTAGAATAATCTGCTCTTTTACAATATGATCAACTGTCTAAAATTATAAAAATTGTCATGTAACTTTCCAGGAGAATGCTTTTTTACTTTGAATTATGATGGTATACTCATGTTAGCCTTCATTTACTTCTAAACACTGTAAAGAATTATCATCGGCTACTTCGTCAGCATTATTCTGATTTTACAGACACTGTGGAAATGCATATATTTCTAGAGTGGTTATGCTCACACTGTGTAGATTCATATTTCCACTTCCAGAATAGAAATGGAAAACGTGACACTGTTGATAAGATTAATAATTAAAATGTTAGTAATAATAATGAGGCCAAACCAATTGAAGAGAAACGAGTAAAAGTTTTAAAGTACTGAATCAATTTCCAACTCCACTTCGATACGTTTGCTTCTTCTTTTAACAATCTCGTCGGCGCGACTTCGTGACTGCAATTATAAACTGGATAAATGCACTCCAAAAAGCTCCTCGACAAAAGCACGGGGGTAAAGTCTATTTCAAAAGATATAACCTACAAATATCATTCGTGTTTTGTGATTTATAAAATTAATAATATAAAATAGAGGTATTTATAAATCATGCCTACTTTCTTCTATTTTAATTCTAATATAAGATTCTAAAGAGAAAAAATTCTGTTACTTAAGTGACGTTCTTTTAGAGAACTAAAGAGTTTAAGAGAAAGTCAATTTAAGCACTAAATGTATTAATCTTGCAAGTTAGATACGAAAATGAGTGGTCATTTATATTACTAAAGATGCAAATAAAACATAAAGCAGATTTATGTATTATACTTTAAAGAAGTCTACCAAATGAATTTAACGCCGCAGAAGACAATTCTTCAAATTGACGAAACAGATGATACAAATGATTTATATACGATGTGGCAATATATTAAAAAAAAATAAGTTTCACGTACTGATAATAACTCTTGTTGTAATAAAATACATGACTATGCATAGCAAAACGTAGATTTAGGAGTTATTTTCCAAACGTATTACGATCACTGGAAAAGCGAATAAAAATTATGATTTATATATGTCGTTTTAATTTATTTCAAGCTACAATTTAGAGATTATTGAAGTCTTTTACTAAGAATAAGCGACTTTAAATGCAAAAATAAAGTAATATTGATGAGTTTCTCTTATGAGAATACGAAATAGATTTCAGTAGGCGGATTCGAAAAATAGCCAAGACCTACACAAGACTTTTACAAATATAGACAATTAATGTATTTCTTAACAATACAAATAACGCCTACTCGATATTTAAACACGGCTATAAAATTAATTTCGCAAATGTTTGTAGCATTAATAATGCGAAATTTATAATTTAACTAGATTTACGGAAAATTTGTACGCACTACGAGACTCAGTTAAATTAAATTCTATATTTGTACCTGATAAATTGAAAAACCGGGAAAATGATTAACAACACTTTTCACGTGCCTTACAAAAATAATTTCTAAGAATATAATTTAAGAATTACCTATACTCAGGTCTAGGTAGAAACATTAATTCTTTGAGTGTGATGTTTTTTGGGATGGATATTCAGAAATACAGCAATTTTACATGAATTGTGGTAATAGAAGAAGCATATATTTTTTAGAGTTGGCTCCATACCAAACCTTTAGAGCGGGGGGATTATATTGCTTTCAGAAGGTTTGCGGCATCATGTAGCGAGCGTGATAATCTGTTCACTTAATTGCTTAACCAATAACGACTCCTTAAATAAAAATCTATAGGTTATAACATTAGCATACTTAACTGCGCGGCCAAGGTGGCAATTGCGTAATTTATATTTACCTTTGGAACATTCCTGCAAAATAAAGTAAATCATTATCGATATCAAAGCGTCAGAAAACGCCTGATTAAAAACTTCACTATTAAAAAAAACTCTTATGCCCTTTTTATAATTATGTTTCGTAAAGAAACGAAAGATTATTTATATTGCTGTTCACAAAAATACAAACCATGTCAAATAAATTTGTTCTATGCGTTAAAATTTGCTCTCAAGTGCTCGTTTGATTTCGAAATGGGAGTGGCTACATGTGGTAATATTATACACATTTTTACTAATTTTTAAGCTTATTTAGTTCTTTGCCTAGAAATAGAAGAGCGATTACAAATCGGCATTTATAACTTGTTTTTATGATATTAGTTGAATTAGTAGAAGTGGCAGATTTTAATGTTTGTTTTGAATGTTTTATTTGTGCATAAAAAAACAACTCAATAAGAAGGTTAATAAAGACGTCAGATAAACCTGATCCGGAAATTTTTATTAATGAAACAAAAGCCTACACACCGAATTTTGGCATCAAACGAGTTTAGTGCAAATCCACAATATTTTTAAATATAATTTCCAAAAATGTATTTCTAACTCAGATAGATTATTTAAAAAATAAGTAATAAGAATCAAATGAATATAAAAATAGAGATATAATATAAGAGTCAATATAAATTGAATTGACAAATTAATGACATAGATCTCTTACGAGGGATTCAATAAAAAACTAGGTGATAAATGCACAAGTGCTATTAAAATAATAGGACGGTGAAGCTATGAATAATAATTATAGTTTTTTATTCAAATTGCTGAGTGTTGAGTTGAAATCTGCATTCGCAAGTCTAGAGTGAATACATAACAAGATGGTAAATGGAAATTAGCAGCTCCCCACTAAAAAAAACAATGCTGAAACAACTTCAGCGGTGTTTATAAAAGCTTCTTTAAAATGTAGATCGAAATAAAGTATGATATTAACATATTATTTTTCATGAAACGATGCAAGCTTTTATACTTCCGTTTAAAAGTGCATTTTAGCATATAAGTTTTGCTCATTTACTTGTCTTTATTTACATTTTGATTTTTTCCCTATTACAACTCCACGCTATAAAGACTGTTGATTATATATATGTCTTATGTACATATAATATTTGAGTGAACAAATAAGTTCTTTTTTATTGTGCTAATATAAGATATTCCGTTGCTGACAACCCATCTGTCTAGGTCATACAGAAATGACAGCATGGCGGCAAATTTCTTTATATTTAATCTCATCTCTCATTATTAATTTTACTTGAAATATTGACTTTTTAATCGATAAATCTGATAAAATGCTGAGTTAAATTTATAAATTCGGAAATTATAATGTAAATAAACTGTAAATTGGATTTTACTATGGATCTATGTAGAGTTATATGTAGTACAGGTATATTTATCTGACAGAACGTTTTCTGAAGTTAAACTATGACAGAAAGAAATTTCATAAAGACAATTCACGTAGAGAATATGAAAGTGATATATTGATTCGATATACGTGTATAAAAATAAATTTATAATAATATATCTACATAAAACATATACAAGTATATATATATATGTCCCCCAGTAGCGCAGAAGTTATGGTAGCCTAGTAGTGGGGAAAGCCAGTTCGATTCCCACATGAAAATGCGAGACTAGGTGCCCTTCGGCAAAAAAATACATTACAATATGTAACCAGCTTCTTCGGACAAAAACTAAAAGAAAGTTCATCGCAGAAAGTTATTGTAGCGTATATTATTCACATATAGAGGATGAGTAAATATAATTACAATATTTGTTTTAATTATAAGCTAAAAGGGATGCCTTAAAATGATATTACGCTTGCCATATTTGTTGAAATAACAATCACACGCCACGTGCTGAACAGAGCATTTTCCGAGATCCAAAAGTGAAAATGGACAAAAATTTAACATTATTTTGAGAAGTATAAAATGGAAAATAAGCATTAATCGAAGCAAATATAGTAGACTGAATTTAAAAAACAACCAATAATCATTTACATTCAGAATACATTGATAATACAATTGGCGAATACATGTAGGTAGCCGCGTTGGTAAGTGCCTGTACTTCATTGGTTTAAATCCCGTAGCTTCATGAAAAAAGAGATTTTTAAACAATAAACTAGTGGCCTAATTTATCGGGTAAGTAGCCCACAATCAATCTTCATGAGAAAAAAATATGTGTCACATTTATGATACGAATTCGGCATTTGATTAAATTAATGCTAAATAATGATTAAGAGAATCAAGAAATTTATAGGACTTCATTTAGCAGAATCTTAATCTTACTAGAATCCTAGTATTCTGGATATTTTTTAACCATTTCAAGTTTGATAGTGAATTATATGGATCTAAATAGTATGAAAATGTTTGTTTCGATCTCCACAATGTTAAGAAATGTCTTTTTTAATCCAGCAGATCCGAGAATCGAAATCGTAATTGCCGAATGTAAAACGCGTACGCTAACCTTTCATCTTCATTGAAGACAAACTAGATATTAACAATTTAAAAATGCTTATTCTCCGCAATTGGGACAGATTTAACATAATTATGATAAAATGACAATAAAAAATATGTATGTTATACGAATATATCGTTTGAGTATCATATTTATTTTGTGCAGAAAAAATACAATTCAATATAATATTATGAAAAAAATGGGTAATGGTAATTAATATATTATATGACATTAGCGGAGGAAGAATATATATTTAAAATAAAAAGCTTTTATGTATTAAATCTAAGCTATAAAAATATCGAGTCAATTCACGAATATTCGAAGATTACAACGTGTAATGATTTAAATTGTCTGAAAATGAAATTTTAAAAGATGAAATAAGCCAAAAATGAATGAACGAAAAAATACAGAAAATAATGATAATTTAAATATTCTTACAAAGAATCATATCTCCTTCAACCCCATGGGAGGATCTTTTCGAATAATATATATTTGTATATATAAAGATACCAATAAATGCCGCAACTTGATATTGAAGTGTCTGAGAGTCTGTAGCGAAAACAATATTAAAACAAATAAAGGTCGAATTGGGGGAAATGAGCGTCGAATTATTTTCTTTATTGATACACAATATTATTATTTCCTGGAGCTTTTGCAGAAGTAACGCAGGAGGAAAAGTTGGGCGAACAAAGGTCGGCTATCTCTGTCTTAGGGAGTAGGCGGATCCCGCAAGGGTATTTTCGGTAATTACGCCAGCCTAATGTTTGCTAGTAAACTTTTCGGAAGCCCTGAGCTATGCAAGCGAAACTAACTGACTGATTTCAGAACAATACTACAAGTCCAAATTGCTCTTCTACTTCCTTCTCGACCATGTCTGTAAGTCGATACTTAATATGCAAATAAAACTATTGATTAAATGATTTTATCACTTAACTATTTAGCCATCTTAACTAAATATACATTATAAAATGTTTCAGTTTTCAAATTTAAGTTTAAAGCCTTAGAAACATTTAATACGAATATTTATTTATTTTATTTCACACGCTGAAAATACAACAAATTATTGGTTTAAAGCTTTCACTGCCCATTATATAATAGTAAAAAAAGAGTTTGAATTATTTTAAAACATGACCGGGCAAGTGGACGGAGAGACTTCCAAAACAACTTTACAGGTCCCTGCGATAAATACACCATACGTTTTAGGCACTTGCTGTTGATAATTTTACTCACATATTCATTTTACACAAAGTTACAAGTAAAAATAAATAGTTATTGATTATTTTGGAAGTTTTTGACTTGGTTTAGCATCTCACATAAACTCCTAATCTCCCCAGTACACTAGTTTCACACGGAATTATACATATATCGATAGCCATAAGTTGACAACACGTTTTGCACATTTATTAAATTGTTCAGCAGGACCAAAAATCGTATAATATATTATATTATAAAAAGTATTGGAATGTCGAAGATAGTGGAATACACTTTTTTTAAATGAAAATAAACATTATTCTACTAAAAGGAGTGTTTCATTTTAATTCATTTCTCGATAATGATATTTTTATATATGGCTATAGATATATAGAATAAAATATACGATCTGTGTTGTGCTAATTTAAAATAGTAAACTTGTACAGCTTAGATAATTTTGTATGATATGTACTTGATATGTGAAGGACATAGTCACGGTAATTTATTTAAATCTTTATAATCCTCAATCAAAATAAAATGTGGTTGTGATTGAAATGTTCCAAGGCACGGGTCAAAGAAATTCTATCATTACTGCACGATGTTTTGAAATAAACAATACAAACTACCAGGCCATTTAATTATTTAAGACATTCTGAGTAAATATTAAACTACTTAAATTTACAATTTAAAATATTATATTAATTTTGACTAGTGGTGTTTTTGCAGAAAGTTGTTCTTCAGCTGATACGGTATTACTTAATGAAATCAAGATACGTGAAGTTGAGGCGGGCCTATTATTGCTTCAGGCTATACCATTGCGAGGAACGTTTTGTTCCTAAGTCATTTGGAATAATACGAGAAAAATGAATGATGTACGTATGTGCTATTTCACAGTAATTAACAATTCTACATATGTATATTCTTCAACAATAATTTCATTTTAGAACGGCTAAGAAAATCGCTATAAACTGAACATTAAGATTAATAGCAATGGCAAGTGTATATACAGTTCTGTGATTTGATCAGCAACAATATGCCAAGACAAGAGAGTGGAAAACTGATTATTTTGATTTAAAAACACATTTTCAACAATTTATTCGTAAAGTTAAGTGTACACACTTTTGATAGATCTGAATAAAAAATAGCAAAATTTAATATTTCGCAGTGTAAGTTCTGAACCTATAATAAAGTTATCAATTTTTTTGTGACCTTTTTTCGATATATTTAAATAATTTTGAATTGTACAATTAATACGGGACATGCATATAGTATGGTACAACAACATGATATTATTGATTAATTCTCGGGCAAAAGTGGACTTTGTCAAATCAAATTTGTACTTTAAGCTATCATAATATCAACAAGCTTAAAAAGCTTGTTTGCGAAGAGTATTTTTTTTATTCCGGCCAAAAATATAAGTTGAATTAATGATTTATCAATATAATCGGCAATTCGTAAAATAAATAATTGAAAATGAATGACATGGGAAGTAGAAATTAGCAAAATAATGGGATAATATAAAATTAAGGAGGAAATGCAGCATAGGCAAAAAATTAAGATATTGTACCACCCTTTGCTGATATAGAAAACCAATTTCTCAACATCTCACTTCAATAGAATTATTTCACAGTTTGTATTTGATGAAAATTAATAAATAAAAAATAGTATAATTTATGTCCATCGCCACTCACTATATAGAGAAAATAAATCTCTACAGTGTGAAGAATTACACATCGATTTGAACGAGAATTCACTACAAGTTTATAACTCAGCACATTAGGCATATATTCCTAGATCTTCAAATTATTAGAAAAAAACAGCACTAATAATCAATTCAATTGATTATCTATGTTATAAAACAGAAAATCTATGTGTCACTAAAACGCTCCCAAAACGATGAAACATAGTGACGTGAAATTGTCACATTTCAATCAAATTGCTATTTCAAGATCAACTGTTTTAGTTTTAACTTCGTCATCGAAGATCAACAAGAGACTAATAAATATATGCTGCCAAGTATTGAAATGAGTAGTATAATATAATAGACGATTAAAATTAATTTCAATAAAGAATGAGTTTAAATCTATCTCAAATAAATGCTACTATTCACATGACTGATTAATTATTATGAAAAATAGAAACCAAGAATCATAACAGGAAAGTAATAAAAAGTTTATACCGAGCTTACGATTTTCGCAAGCGTGATTGATAAAATAATATTAAGTAAAGCTATATCTTTCTATATAATTATCGCGATTCAAGATTCAACGAAAAGTTCCATCGCTAATATCAGATAAAATCACATAAATTTAACGGTGTCAGTGTGTACGTATAGATATTTGGAGTGTTTCATATACACGCTTCCAGCTGATATTGTTTTTTGATAAAGATCACTAATAAAGCTATACGCAATAAGAAACGTATGTGCTTCACGGAAGGGGAGTCATTTTAACGTTGCTGAGATAACAAGTTATATATTGCTTTATTTGAAGCGGAGTCGATGGAATATTGCGAAAATACACATTCGAATAAACAAGGAGCAGAGAAAAGTCAGTACAAACAAATTCTCTTAATTTGACCGTAATAAATCTTCTATTACCGTATTTTATCGAAAATAAGACCTACTCTGAAAATAATCCCTATCGTAATTTTAAATGACTTTAATATAAACTCTAACCCAAAAATAAGACATGGTGAAAAATACAACATAACTTTTCTCTAAAAAGATGGATCAAACTGTTCAAGCTGGAGAATGCTGAAGTGATTAAACGAGTACTAGCCTTCAAGTCCTTTGCTTATAATGTTAAGTTTTCTTAATACAATCTCTCTATCATGGATGTCATCAGATTTTATCTCGCATGTAAGTAATATCTCCAAAATAAGCCAAGGTGCGTTTTCTGGATAAAAAAACAATTTAAAACCGGGTTTTATATCGGAAAAATACGGTATGAACAAGAAGAGTAAGCCAAAAAAAATGCTGCTGATTTTTTCATACTATGTCATCTCCGAAAGTGGAGTGTATGGATCTACAAACTGTAAAGATATTCACTCTTGAAATGAAGTATATACATCTTTGCAATTTGGGGACACATCCTGACCTTTCTTTCACGAGAAGTAGTTTTTAGCCAATTGTTCAACCCATTGTGTGTCCAGTTCTGCATTTTCAATACGCCAATGAATACTAGTTTTTCACATTAAAAAAATCAATTATTAACTAAAGAAATAAAAAATGTTTTATTTTTACAATCGATGTATGAGAGGTGTATTTTCAAAGTTAATCCAAAATTTAAGGGAGAACATTAAAAAAAAATACTTTTTGTATAAAATAACCATACAGCATGTTTTTCAATATGTTTGAAATTGATTTGTATACTATATGGTTCTATCATTAAATAAATAGTTGTTTAAAATCTTCTCCTTAATTTTTGGCATAGTTGGGTAAGTTTACTTAGGAAATATACCCCACACATAATTAAGTCTTTATTTTTTATTAAAAAGTATATCGTTTGATGATTAATATTCTATTTAAAATACAAAGTATGTGAAAAGTTTCAATGTGTTTTTTCGACAACTTTTTTTGAACAAAATATTTAGAAAAAAACTTTTGAAACACCTCGTATATCGATCATTAAAAATTGAAACAACAATGACGTAATATATGATTGTGATGTATTGTGTCTAAAATAGTAAAAAGGTCATAATGACGATGAATACATTATTTTTATTGTTTTCGAGAATTTTCCGATTGAAGAATATAATCCTATGTAAGCGGTGTCTGTGTAATAGAAAATTCTTCACAAAGGGGCAAAAGTAAAAAGTGAACAGACAGGCATCGATGACAGGGAAGGTTTTGAAGAAAATTTCTCGTAACAATGTGTACAGTGAAAGACGCCATTGTAAGTCGGGAAGACAGAAAAGTTACAGTACAACAAAAGTTGACGCACAGTTTAACAAAACGAAAGGATGTCACTTGTCTTGTCTGTATCATGTAACGAAGTTTGTTGGCAATTTGGGAAACTTCGTTGCGAAAAGATACTCTTCTCAACTATTAGTATCAAGGGAAGGTAAAAACATAAAAATTACGTTAACTTCATGACGTGAAAGTAAATAAGTTTTTTGAATAGTGATGCTACCCAAATATAATAAACATAATCATCTGTAATTGACTGACTGACTTTGTTAGCCATATAATTCATGCAAGGTGCGAATGAGACTCGGATATAACGTATGTATAAGAGCGAGCAAAATGGTGAATACACAATTCACCGGGTGCAATAAATATTTTCAATACGCGGGTAAGCAGGTATATTTTTTTCAACGTCAAGCGTTCTTCAGCATTCAAAAATTCTCGTATGCTCTTTAGAACTGTTTTTTTGATTCATAAAGAAAAGAAAGATTACTTCTACTGCTGTTCACAGAATCACATAAAATGCCTTATGTGTTCAAATTTGATCTCAAGAACTCCTTTTATTTCGAAATAGGAGCGGCCACATGTGGTAACCTTATACACATTCTTAACAATTTGGAATCACTTTTCAGTTTATTTTGTTCGTTGCTTGGAAAAAGAAAAGCATTGTTTGCAAATCACTAATGAAAATATCAAATGAATAACTTGGCTAATTTCTATGCTAAAACTCAGAATATGAGTCTCGCCCAATTATTCTGTGCACATGATCAATATTTAAGAAGACATCGAACATAAGCTTCAGAACTTTGTTAAAAAGGAGTTTCCCTAGAGGATCATTTCCAAGGAATATTATAAAAAAGGACAATAATTTTATAATCTTGACAATATATTCAACGATTATTAATACACAAGAATTTACAAAAGCTTTTAAAAACTCATTATTATTAAATAAATAAAAATATAAGGAATACGTACTAAGTTGATAGCATTTAAAATCCTAATGACTCGGCGTTGCTCATTATTTATCCATTAGAAATACCCACTTCCTTATTGCAATTAGTAGTCAAATATAATTCAAGCAGTTCTTTTTTACCTTCAAGTAAACTTTATATACAGTGAATTTACGTAAAAACACATATTCAGTATTCAAAGTTTTTTGTCAATAGCTATTTAATCTATAACACTAAATGATTCAAAAATATTTTTAATGTTTGAAAATTATATGAAAGACGTATATGTTTTAAACCCATATATGGGTCTTATGAATTGTACAATAATTAATATATATTTTATAGATATAAAAAGATATCGACCATGGACAAGAAAAAGGGCATAGCCTGAAGTTTTTTCAAAATAACTTTATAAACCATTTTATACACGTTTTATTAAAATAATGTAAGCTTTCTCCGGTAACGTAGAAGTTAGGTTAGGTTAGCACGCCTGGTAATTAGCCAGTTAAATCGAGATTCTACTGTACTGAGATTTTTCTCTACTATGTAATGGCTTTCCGGTAGCGCCGTTGGTAGCGTGCGCGACTAGCAATGCGGATTCGATTTCCACATCTGTTGGATGTTTAATAATCCAAAAATCCAGAACTGGATGCCTATTGGGTTGAGTAATTGTCTGACAAACAATTCTCATGAAAAAGAATCGGTCAAGACGTCTTTACATAGCGGAGATTCATATACGTGGAGTAGATATCATCACACTATGTAGGTGAATATACTCCGCTTTGGGACCAAAAATCGTATACAAAAAAGTTGAAAATACCAAATTAGCATAAAAAAATAGCTTCTTAGTTTGAAAAAAGGCATGTGACATTTTCAACTTGAAATAACAACGTTCACTAAATCAATCCTACTGGTTTTTCTTAGCCAACTTATTTAATTAATATAATATTAAGTAAAAAAAAAGTTTAGCCATCGTAAATTTCGTTGTCTATGTAATAGCCGCTTTTTATGGATCCTATATTTTTTTCTGGGCTACCCCATTTTTTATTTTTACAGTTAATATGTAGGTAAAAAGCTATGAAAACATTTCGTATTAAAAAAACTCAACGACAAAACGTTTGCATTCAATTTTGTCGAATTATAATTAAAGTTTTTTCAATGCGCTGAAAAATACTGCAATCAAACTAATATGAATAAAATTCGAATAAAACGTACTAGAAGAGGGCAGTACAAGTCGTAATTTATAACGTTGTAATAAAACCAGCTATGGAAAATCAGAAAATAAACGTCCAACTGTAGCCATATTGTGCAGCCTCTTGTGAATAAGCCAGACGGAAAAACGAGATCCGATTTACGAATAAAACTTCGACAGTAAAATGCAGAGTTTTAAAAACTCACGTGTTTGCTTGAATGTGTATTACGTAAAACGAGAACTGTAAACCTCCGTGATACAGTAATGTCGCCGGCAACGAAGAGCTGAGTGCAATGTTTATCCTTTGCTAAACTGAGAGTATTGTCACCTGTCGCCTTTATGAACTATCCATTAGTAAGACGCCAAGACAAGATGTTGAGTTCATTACTTTATACTGTGGAGTATACACTACAAAAATCCACTTCATGTCTATAAAATTCATGTGTACATTTATGAATGATTTTTTTATGATATGATGTACGAACATAAAATGCGGTATTCTAATTTAATATATTAATTCGAACTATCTACACATATTAGAGTAGATTGGTTGTTGGGATCCGGATCAGATGAAATACGACCATATTGGTGTAATCGGTTCAGTTTATTTTAAAATATCTGTACTTGGGAATATAAGGTTACCATCCATGGCACTACCCAATTGTTTTGGGAATGATTGCTTACAATCAAGAAGTCAGTGGCAGATTTAGTACTTGAAAGGCCCAAGGTGCAATTCAATTATGAGGCCTCTATATTCCAGGCGAAATCGTTAAGTCCAGAATTCATTATTTAAGTTTCACGCGTTTTTAATAATTTCTACTTTAGTCCGAACTTTTTTTAGGTCCACTCATCGATGATTTGGAGGCCCTTTTAATAATGAGGTTCTAAGAGCACGCCTGTTGAGCATATAGATAAATCTGCCACTGCAAGGACTAATATGAATTTGAAATCCATATTTTGTAATTCAATAAATGAATAAAAAAATATCTGCTGTGAAATATGAATTCGGTAAAACGTGTTAATGTGCATTGTTACTTCCCCATTCATAAATTGTCCACCGGTAATTTTTCAATAAAAAGATCAAACGATTTTAAATAGTATTGAGTGCATCATTTGTACTACAATAGTATCGGGACAACTTTCTAACTCGAAAGTTGATTTGAATTATCACATGACGTTATTCTTATATAAGTATTTGATATAGGTTATTTTTAATTGACTACACAAAAAGACATTATAATTTGAATCATATAATTACAATTACAATGACCATCAATAAATCCCAGGGACAATCACTACAAGTGTGTGGTCTAAACTTGGCAAATCCATGCT
>JAGVSQ010006331.1:0-16518 GCA_022683975.1 Rhyacophila evoluta
CTTCACTCTGTGTCGATCCATATGCTCCAATTTGGGAGCGAACATGGTATAATAAAAAATAAAAACAAAAAAATTATCTCTCCAGCTCGGTAAGTTAATACTAAACTAAAATTCATTCAGAGATGATTCAACAAAAAAAAGCCAATTATTAAAAGTTAAAATTTTCAAATCAAATTAAAAAAAAATCATGTTTAAGAAAGAAATTCACAGTTGAAAAAAAAACATAAAGAGTAAACACAATATATGACGTTATTACAGAAATATTAAAATTTGGAACACTTTTTCTCCAAGAATTTTTGAACACGAGTTTAGTTTGAATTTAATATCCGAGTAAAATAAAAATAAATCGACCCTATTTAGACAAAACGCTTTAACCCTCACAGAACAATGATTTCGCGAATGAGGTTTGATTCCCTTTTCATGGACCGAAATTTAGTGGATCCTTCTTTCTCCAAAATTTTTAGCTGAGATTCAATGATAATTCGGCATTTGTGGCTTGATTCCTTTTGACAGAACCTGTATTAAGCTGCATACATTTGAGAAATAAAAGCATTTTTCAAAAAACTCAAGAGTTAATAATGCCTTTTGCGTAAACAGGGTCGATATAGACTTTGAAAGGAGTTTTAAATTTACATTCTAGCTGTCACAAAATATTATTATTTATATTTAATAATTATTTACAATGAAAATTGCTAGATAAAAATAATAAATGTATAACAATAAAAGTAACTTATGATGGGTAATAATTTGAAACAATTAAAAAATATCTCAAGACCAGCATGTACATGTGTGTGTCGTATAACGTTGGTATGTGTGCGACGGCAGCGTCTATCACTCATTTAAGTGATGTCATTACGTCAAAGCGGCTAGATACAATCATTAGTCGATAAATGATATCTGCCTGGACATGTCTCTTTTATTTCCGCCGTTATTTTTTCATTTCTTCCACTTATTTTATATTATCTGACTTATAATAAATAATAAAATGATTTTTATAGCTAATTAGAATAATTAATTTAACAGATAATTTGAAATTAAAATAAACATTTTTTACTGGATACTCAGGAGCCAGCACATTAGCTTTTGGGAAGGTAAGGCGAGAGGTAACTTTGTCACTGTGTGGCAAAACATAATATGTGAATCTTAAATACATCGAACTGCAGTATAATATAACCAGATTATCAATTTCCCAAAATTACGTTTACTTGACTGCGGATTGATGTTTTAGAGAAAGAAATTTTGATCATTGTTTTCACATTTCAAATAATCAATTTCATTCTTTTTAGTGTGAAAAATAACAATCATATGAATAATTGTTTATGGTTTTGATAAATGTCCGATTATGACTCAATCTCTTTCATTAATCTTGCTGAATAACATATATATTTACAAAAATAACTCACTTGTTGATGTGGTTGTAATTGATAATTAATCAAAACATTTTTTTGTGTTTAGATTGAAAAGCAAACTAACTATCCTGAATCTACACCAGAAAATAAATGATCAACTATACTTCAGAAACTACTTTTCCAGTATATCTAACAGTACGAAATTTCAACCTTGAGGCATTATTTTTAAAATAATACAATTATTTATTGCCATGTCAAATGCGTGTGTGTGTGTTACCGATATGGGTGTTTAAAGTGTAAACATATTTCAGTCATATACTGAAATACCTTATATTTAACTACCCATAAAGATAAACTTAAAAGATTTTGTTGTATGAGATCTACTCTTTGAATTGCTTCTATGACCCAACACAATCTGTTACAATATTGTTTAATATGATAGCTTCTACAGATTTTCTATTGCTGTACAATTGATACCACTGTATAGCATATCACATAGATTCGATATGCATTATCGCTAAATTAGAATAAATATACCATACCAGTAATTTCTAATACAAAAAAAGAAGTTAATATTTACAGTTAATTATAACCCAACAGATTCAAAAATATTTATCGCTAGTTATTTTGGTTTCCATTCCATTGTCAAAAACACAATTAAAAATGCACTGCAGTCAGTTCTCAACTTACAACCAAAGTCGAGAGCTAACTATATATATATATATATCACTAAGTAATACTGCAAAACTTAACAAAACATAAAGTTCAATGTTGCTTTCGCTTGGCTGATAAATTTATTGGAGAATTTTCAGTATCTATATTACCATATCATGATATAGATACATATATGAAAATAGACTTTGCAAGTAACAATTGTTAAAGGCTTATAATAAATAGGACTTATAATGTCATAACAACATTAATAGGTTAATATAATTGACTGATTTCACCAATTACAATCGTATCCTATTACAAATGAAGTGGCTAATTCATATTTGGTTTTTTTATTCAACGCTACTGGATGAAACAGAGAGGCATGATACTGGTATGGTATGCTATACTTTAGCGTAGACTTGCCTATCAATATTCATGCTATAACTAAACTAAACTGTATTCCTGGAATGTGCAAAAATTCATCATGGAGAATTTATTAAATCTGTTATTAAATATAGCATGTGCACAAAACAAAAAACTGTCTAAATATATAGAATCCGTTATAGTTTTATCAACATTATTCACAATAAATCAATCAATAAAAATTAATTACTATACCTTCCAGACAAATTCTCCACTGGATGAATCATCACTCTCAGATTCCCATTCCTTGAGGCGCTCTGGCGCTAAGAAGTTCATGTCTTCCAATTTCTTCAAATGGACGTTGGGCAGACTCTGAAGGGAGTGAGCCAGGTCATCATTGGACGAGTTGGACTCGTTGAACGATGTCGACATCATATCATCGTTTGTCGGACCTGTTGTGTGAGAAATGACAAGAAAAAATATTGAATTAGCATTCTAATTTATATATTAGAATCTTGTTTACTTTTTTGTGACGATATTAATCAAATCTGAAATTACAAATTATAATAACATGGACTGACGCTTGATTGCTACATCTAACTTTGTCAGATGTAGGTCTGATCTCTGAATGTTCATATTTACAAACAATGATAAATATGGTGCATTTAGTTGCTACTTACTGACTAAACACATCTGAGCTTTCTCACGTTTGTGCGTTTGTGTTTTCATGTTGTGATACGAGCAAATAACTAGAATCAACAAGTCTATAGTTCCTAGAGAATTTCTAGAACATTACGATCATTTGCTACTAACTTAACCATGAATCTTATGGCAACTAATTATGGCTCCACCTGTTAGAAAGACACATTATAAAAGAAATCTTAGATAAACCACTTACCTGAGAAATATATCTGACTAAGGTCTGGCGACGATATTTCAGGCGGTTGAATATCAGTCGAGTTCTTAACGTCGTCTGTTTGACTGTCGCCTTCACTACACTCAATTCCCACAATCTTGTCTCTGGCATTCTCATCGCCAATAATAGGCGACTCGAGACAGTCCAAGAATTGAAACTGTGTATCAATAAGGACGTCAATCGCTTCACCCAAGCTTTTCGAAGTAGTATCCGGTAACTTCTTATTCAAGACCTCTTCATCTGGGGTACAAGCAAAGTGAGCATCCGGTTGTTCATTTATTTGGAAGGTACTACTCAAAATACCTGTTGGTGATCTTTCATTTGATATAAAAGAATTTATATCATTCTTTAATATGTCAAGTTTAAGATTGGAACTCGAATTGGGTGAATATGCAGAAGGTACAATTGAATCAATTGTCTCGGAGAGTGTAGTCGCATATGAAAGAATACTTTCCATAGATGTTTCATGTTTCTCATTAGAGTTATATTTACTTTTCGTTTCTACATCAGATTGGCTAACATCACAATCAGAAGAATCTACAATAAACTTACTTTCTGTGCTATCAGTTTTTTCATCTCTAATTAATACATTTGCAGATACCTTATCTTTTTGAAAATCCGACACTTCCTGGTGAACTTTATCACTTTCGATAATATCACCATTTGAAGATTGTTCAGATGCATCCGGAGTAATGATTTCATTGCTGACAGTCTCTATATTTGCCGTATCTGTAATTTGATTAACTATATTATCATTGTTGCCAATAGGCTTGATGGATGTCAAAGGTGATATTTTCAAATCTGTTGATATATTAGAGATATCCAATTTGAACGACATCTGCGTACTATCTAACGCGTCATTGGGGGATGATGTTACACGTGCTGACAAACTATTTTGTGTATTCAATGATAGTTTTGAATCTTCATTACTTACATTTTCTGGCTTAATAAAAATTTTACATTCTGTATTAGAAATATCTTCAGACACCTTCACATTTGTTTTTTTGTCAATGAAAGGCGCCATGGATATTTCTGATGTTAGAAAATTATAGGTTACCGCTATAATTGGATTTGTCAAAGAATTACTGGCATTTACAGAAGTGAGTAATTTTTTATCTTGCTGATGAGTTGTTTTCTCCTGGGGAAATGAAACAATATTCTTATCATCAACAGACAAATTAGATTCATTCGATTCTTTTGAAACACCTGATAGATTAATAATATCAACATTAGTTTTATCGTCAAGGGATGCATTTTTGTTTTCTGCATTAGAAGAATTTTGTACTTTATCGATGGAATATTGATCATCAAAGAAGTGACTATTATGGGCTGACATTGGCGTAACACAAGCCTCAGACTCATTCAAGCTATTCATAGTAGGCATGGAAGGTAGCGACAAATTAGAAGTGTCAGTATTTGTGTCATCTGGCAACTTTACTGCGACATTGTATAGTGAATTTGGAATCTGCGTGGCATGGGACACAACGCTTCCGATATCAAAAGACTTTTTAGTAGCATCACTGCTTTGACTATCAGAAATTGTCTCTGGCAAGATTTCTGTTTTATTTTCACATGGAAGAGGCGATGCGTTATTTGAAACATCGACAAAATCTTCTGGGAGATCTTCCACCATGTGATTAAATTCCATTGATTCATCGTTGGGTAAGCATTTTTTATCTTCAATTATGAATGTCTTTTGCATAGCATTATCGGAGACACTCAAAGTATTATCGGACTCACTGTGATCTTCAGTTGTCGTTTTGACATAAGTCTCGGAATCATTCCAGGTATTCATATCCGACACAAATGTTGGTGTTGATATATTAGATATATTAGACAGATCATCTGTAAGATCTGATACCGTATTATTAGCAGATTCTTTAACATTAAATTTACTTTCCACTGTAGGAAGAATTTCCATAGGGTTACTTTGTTTATTAGGAATATTTCCAACGGTGACAGAGTTATCACCAGTTTTTGAATTGTTTGATACACCAGAAATATCAGCAATTGTGATGTCACATATTTCTTTTACCGGAGATTCATCTTGATTTAAAATAAACGTTTCAGATGCCATCGAAACCATCTTCGAAATGTCTTTAACATTTTCAATTTCTGTCTCCATTTCTAGACTGTCAAACTCTTGCGGAGCAGCATCACCAGATGGTGAATATTTCTTATTATTTGACAATATTGGTTCAGAATATGTGTCACTCAGGGCACTAATATTGGGGTTATCTGCACAGCCCATGACCATTTCAACAGGTTGATGCCATTGGAAAGAAGTTACGGCCTGTCCGCATGTGTCAGAATTATTGGAGCTGTTCACATCAGAAGAGATATAAGATGGTGATGATATGTTGCTGATATTCAAGTCTTCAGAAGCGGCTCCCAGTGAATGATTATAAGCCATGAGAAGTCGGTTGAAGGCTGCCTCTTGATCTTCAACATCAACGTTTGCATACTTCACATTTTTATCTGAAAAGTTTAAATTTCAACATGACTCGTAAGTATACTGCGTCATAACAATTATGTAGTTGCAATAAATGAACTTGTAAATAGGAGCTTTTTATAAAATTACACAAACAACACTCATCCAGTACATATCCTAGAATATTAATATGAATCATCTGGATGAGTCTATTAATTGATAATATAATTATTATTTCTTCTTCTTGTACCATATCTGTCACTAAACATTGGCGATTGTGAGACCTTTTCAAAAAGTTAACCAAAACTTTTGTTTGAAAGGTTTAAACTCATTCAGTGTTAACATTGCTTGGACTTCAACGGGTCATGTTTAAAAAACTAAATAAGTTAGTGTGGCAGTGGTAATGAGTGTCAATTTTTACATAGGATATGCAGAAAAACATTGTAAAAAATGAATGGTGCATTTGGCTTCTAGGCACCTGCAAAGGTGTCATAAATTGATATCGATAACAAATAGATGAAGCAAATTATTCTGTATACACAATATCAGCATGATCAATGGATTTTTTAGTGACCTGATATCATATGCAATAATGATCGGAATAATAGGCAAAAAGGGTGAAAATTTGAAACAAGATTTCAAGAACATACAAAGATTTTTAAGAACAGTTGAAAAGATTCCAAATTTGCAAGAAATGTCATTGAAATTCAGTTGCTATCAAACATGATGATTGAATATGTTTTATGTAAATAAAAGTAATGGAAAAAATTATTTTACCACTGCCTCTGTCGGTATCATTCAAGTCTAACCACGTCTCTTCAAGAATGGGGCTGAGCGGCACAACACCGTAGAAATTGTAGTGTATCATCAACTCGTTCTTGACAGCTTGTGGGGGCACATTCGACGGGATATCATTCTCCTCCATGAAATCCTCAGCAGTGGGTGATTTGGAAGTGTCATTGGTGGAGTCGAGGTCTGTCACCATGTCGCTGGATGACCCTGATGCACTTGCTTGTTCCAAAATCTCCTGCGGTATTACCTCAGCAATATTTTCATGGCATATTTGACCAATTTTCTAAAAAACATTTCAAACCTAGCATTTAAAAATACATAAATATATATTGGGGACACTAATGAAAACTTTACAGTAAAACATCGGCCTAATGTCTAAGTATGGGTAGGTTTTGAGGAATGCTGTGAGTTTTCTCAACATATTGGTATAAAATATTACCTTATTGATTATGTGAATTTTTTTACAGTTGTATCTTCAAACAGCTTTGCAAACTGCTATTCAAGCTATTATAAAAACAACTTCAAAAATAATTTACCTGTGCCAAGGGAAGTTTTAGCTCCAATTCATTCCTTAGTGCTTCCATGCTGTCCACATCCAGTAAATACCGTTCGGAAGTGCTGTTTTCACTTAATGACTCTGTACTTCCAGTATTACTAATGCTGACTGAATTTGACAGTTCACTAACACGTGCATTTTTGACAGGCATATTGAAAAGATTACCATTTTCCAAGCCGTCGAGTGGTTCCAACTTAGGATGCAAAAACCATCCCGTGGAATGTCCAGTCTTCAGTTCGGTCTTAACGGTCTCTGGTAAAATATAATCATGGGTCTTATCTGTTTCGGTTGCAAGATTCTCAGTTTCTAAATCTAATTTCATAAATTCCACATCTAAACTTTCAATTAGGTCATCGTCTAGAGGTGTGGCTTCACAGTTGATGGAAGAATTATTGTTGATGAGTGTTGGCAAGCCGCTATCGTGTCCATGAGAACTTGACATATCTTCATCGGAGCTTATTTCGTCAATTTCGTTTTCTTCATTGGTGGTAGGTGGGCTGGAGTATTCAATGTTCAGATTATTTTCATTTTCAGCCATCGCAAGCTTTGATGTGAGATTATTAATTTCATTCTGTTTAATCTCTCTCATCTGCTGCTCCAGTGGAAGTATTTCAATATCGCAATGATTTAACAATTGAGTTTCAATTCTTTCCATATTGACCGGCTTACTATCCATCAATACTATTGGAACACTTTCAACAGTTGATTTGGGTCCTTTGACCAAATTCTCAATTATCCTCGAATCATCACTTTTATTGACTATAGAATGATCGTCTTCAGTTAAGACTCTATCAACAATATTAACAATTGCTCTTACTGGAGTAACAATTTTTGAATCATCACTTAAATTAGACATAACACAATCCCCATCGGGTGTACACTGATAATTATTACCAGAGTCAGATGCAACAGCAGTTGCTTTAGGAGCATTCTGTGTTCCAATAATGTCAACAACATTGACAGGACCACTAGAAACATTTGTATTTATAGCTTCGTTGATTATAAATTGATCATTTTGATTCATTTCAAAATCTCCCGTGAAAACAACATCTGTTTGAGCTTCATCGACGACATCAGGTACAATAGTTTTGATCATCATTTTGCTGATTCTGGAATCATCACTTTCATTAGTCACTGCAGAATATATTTTTGTTACAACATCTCCAATACTTGAAGAATCTTCATTGCCTGTGAAGTCATTAATAATATTTAAGCCTTCATTTACAGTTTGAACATCACTCGGTAAAATAATTTCAGTATTACCACTATCATTTGTACTATGAATTATATTTGATATATCTTGCGTAACAGTTTCATTCAATTCATTACGCGGTTTTATTGTTTTAAATTCATTTCCAGTTTCTGAACTCTTAATATCTACTATAAATTGATCAGAGCTTGATAAATCATTTTTAAAAGTTTCCATTTCTTTTTTAACATTATCTGGTATACGTTCAAAAGTTCTATCAGTAATCGTAGAAGTATATTCATTGTCAACAATAGCATTTTTGAGAATCTCGGGTTCATCCGATTTTTTGATAACAGAATTTTCTGAAAAAGCCAGTTCATTGAGCAAAACTGGCCTAATTGTTTCACTGATCCCTTCAATTACCTTAGAATCATCACTTTGATTAAAATTAGTAAGACTCTCAAGTAACGGTTCAATATTTTCATCCTTTAATATAACATCTATTGAATCTACCGTTGACTTATTAATATCAGGTAAAACGTCACTTATAAGTTTTATCTGTTCAGTTACTTCAATTTGATTAGGTTTTATAGTTTCATTTTTAGTGTTGTCAATTCTAGAAATGTCAACGTGTGAAAGAGGATCAGAATCTACTTTAGATTTATCATCGCTAACTTGCTGAGGATCATTTAAGACAGGAGTACTAGTTGTGACATTATCACCGTTTGCATTGAACAAAGTAAATGGTGACTGAAATTCTTCAGTGTCAATATTCATTAATGGATTTTCTGGCTTAATTATATCACGTTGAGGAGTATGATCTTCTTTGATATGATCAAATGGTTCTACTAAAGTAGATTCAATAGTTTTATCAACCTCAAAATGACTTCTTTCATTATCAAGAAACTTCTTTGAAATACCACCAGGTGGGTCTAAATAAACTGTCGGTTCCCAGGTACCATTTTCAGGGTTAAAATCATTCTTTTGATTGAGATTTGTGTTAATATCGGTGAAATTGGAAGAAAACTTGAGATGCTCTTCTTCAGACATCAAGGAGTCAGTTCTTAATTCATCTCGTTTGATCTTTTCTAAACTTTCCAAAGGTGTTAGGAAATTGACAAAGTTTCCACTAGTCATACTGGAAAACTTGTTACCACCAAACGGAGAAAACATGGTGTCTCCCGGTAAATTGAAATAGCATGTTGTATCTTCGACATCGTCAGCAAACGATTTGTATGTAGATAGTCCGGTATTATCGTGATATGGCGCCTTATCAGAGTATATTTCTGCATTAACATCGGTGAAATTACATGAAAATTGTAAAGTTTCTGCTTCTGACAGCATCGAATTCAGGGAATCGACAACTTTAATTTCAGAAGATATATTTTCTGAATCAAGATTTACTGCTTTATTTTCGGGAGGAAAACTTAGAATTCTATCAATAGCATCTTCTGTGGATCGTAAAGTCTCATTTGGTTCTGGAAATAAATTAGTTTCTGTTGATCTACCCAAAGCATCTGATGGCTCATTGAATAGTCTATCCGCATCAAGGGAATTGTTATCCGTTTGTATGCTGGGACAGTTGATAAGAGTATCAGAATCAGGTGTCCTGAGGCAATCCTGTGAGTTATTTTCTCCAGGAGATAAATCGAAAACCTCCACTGTGGGCCTGTCACTGAGACTGAGGCTTTTCGTTTTACCTAAAAAAGAATCCATACCACTTTTGAAAATCAACAACTCTTTAATTGACGCAACATTCTTGGTTTGGACCTGAGTCAAATCATTATGACTCTTAGTGGGTCGTAAATTCTTCAATGTCATATTCCAAAGACTCTTTTTTAATTTGTACAAGTCTAATCCAGGTTTGGAATTCAGCAAAGATGAAGAAGATATTCGCGGGAAAGACAAATACTCTTCAGTTGGAAGACTTGAATCCTTCTTGGGTGAGTCTGATTGGGATTTTCTGTATTTCTTTTCTAGTGAATAGAGAATTTTGTTGTCAAGAGATGTGTAAGAAGCGTCCTCGCTATCTAAATCTGTGAAATCCATATCAATGTGAGTAAGCACCATAAAATCGGTAACAGATTTCGATTTGAGTTTGATTTTTTCAGTAATGGCGCCCATCTCTATTCTCTTCTTCCAGATTTCATCTTCGGTTTCCGATCCGGAGCTGTATTGTCTGCGTACGCCCCAACCTTCTTCCTTGGCTCTAGCATTGTCTTTGGAAGCCTCTGGCGTATAGCTAGAGTCTTGCAGAGAATCATAATCTTGTCCATTGCCAGGGCACTTCGACTGAAGCATAGGATGGATGGTGTCACAATCATCAGGTTTATCTTGCAGTTTTACCAATCTGAAGTCAAGAGTGGGGTAGCCCTCTTGGCCTTCCACGGCATCTGATTCAGGTACTTGTTGCGATATATCTTTAACACTTTCACTAATTAATATGGCGTCCAAGGCGGGTTTCGCCGATCTGTTGTTTTCACTACTTTCACTCTTTATCAGTTCCTCACGAACATCTCTGGAGGGACTAGTCTGGTGGCTGGACTCTGAACTGGACGTTTTCTCTGAATTCAGCATATTATCCAGGTCGCTGATGACATCGCTGACTGTTTTTATATATGACATGTCTTCTTGCGAAGTCAACGCCACATCTTGCAGCCAAGGGGCAACCTGGGAACTCTCCTTGTATGCAAACACAGGCTTTCCAGGCTGTCCAGCTGAAGTAGAACTGAATAGTCGCTCCCTTGCTGCACCATCACTGAATGTCGAACTCTCCAGGCTATCTAGAGGACCTTGAAAGTTCAAAATCGGTAAGTCTTCCAAATCCACTGCAACTTTTTCATGAACAGCCGGATCTCTGACAGACTCGAAAGATCCATGCAAATTATTCAGACTGTCTGATTTTAGTTTATCTCGGAAACTATCAGCATTGATAATGGCATCGGTTTTGAAAACCATATCGATCTTATCGATGGAGTCCTGGCTAGCTATACTACGGCCAGAGGAGTGAGGAAACTTAAGGTCGCAGTAGTCAAGGTCTTCAGCAGAAGACGGAATGGAGTAAGGCAGGCCGTTGTCGACTTTAGGAATGCTATTTGGCTTGAGGCTCTGCCAGCGAGCGTTAAAGTTACGCATGACAGGGTCATCTTCAGTATGGCCCCGAGTTGTCTCATAACACGTTTTGTAGATGTTACACAGGTGAGAGAACACTTGATGTGACGTCCACCTAGCTGACGGTTCATACTGCCAACACCCGTGCATTATGTGATACCTAAAAGAATAAATTATGCAATTAGAGAGAAAAGTACTCTGTCAACACACACTTCACACTCAATCACTATTACAAATTATTAATTAAAGGCATTTGCAATATAGAATAAATAACATTAGTATAAATTTATTAGATAAAAATATATGAGAAGTAAAATTGACAAGTTTAACAATTAAAAATAGCAAATAATAAATGTAGTGAATTTTAAAGAGAAAAGAAAATAAAGAGGGTCTTCCAGTGAGTAAACCCGATTTTAGAAATTTATAAAACAAGAACAATCTATACTAGCTCTCACTTTGAAAGATGTTGTACTAAACTTTATAAATTTACATATTTAAAGAGCAAATGCTATACAATTCAAGAAATGGCAACATAATTATGTGTTACACATAGCATGCAGTTCATGTAAATACACCATCAATATTCATTATTATCGCTGACTATATCTAGTAGAATACTGTCACCATGCATTAGCTTTAGATTTGTTTGTAACCCTTGATCGCTTTTAGATCATATCCTCCGAATGCTAGAATCCTACCAGCCACATAAAAAGAGTAAATCCTCCAACTTGATACTCTCTTCAGGCATCCGCAGTATGTATCCTACTTTATAGTTTCAGTGCCACTTAATAACTTTTAACAAAACAATGAGCAACTCAATCCACAATTCATCAAATTAAATTATCATTTAAAACCAGTAATAAAGAAAATAAGGAATGAAATATTACATGTATACTGTGTAATCTGTAGGTGGTGAGGGTTGTGGTAGTTTGGTCCCATCTACACACATGACATTAGCTATGACGTCTTCATCCGTGAAGCTGTCATATGGCAGCATCCCCCAAGAACTGGACTCCCACAGGAATATACCAAGAGACCAAACGTTGCCTTCTTGGGTTATCTGCATTATAAAAAATAACAATACTATTACAAATTGAAGACTATATTATATACAGATTTTTTCTGGGTACGTGATACTCTTTCAATCTTCAAAAAACAGTTCAACATTGTTGTGCGTCCTATACACCAAATAAGGTGAAACTTCTAAATATTATTTATATCAGATGGCATACTTTCAGTTTCCTGATGCTATGCAAGATAACACATTCAAATACTTTGTTATATTACAATAGAACCTCAATATAATGGACTAATGCGGGTGAGGGGATGTCCATTAAAGCTGAAAATTGGTTTTCTAAATACACTCTTTTAAATAAAAAAAAAAAACAAAATTAATAAATGTGATTGACTTAATAAAAGTACTTCTTACCCAATTTAACCATTTTTAAAATTTTGACCTATGATGAATGTGAAACCTAATAATTTTTCAAATGAACATTGAAAATTAGACGCACATTACACAGTACTGTGTGCTACTTAGCTAAAAATATGATAAATAATAGTAAAAATAAAAGATTAAAACACAAGTCATGTTGATATTACGGTATAGTGTTTTTTGTCAATAATAAAAAATAATTTTAACTAACCTTTTGGGTGAGAGATTCAGGTGGAAGCCACCGTAAAGGAATGATCTTTTCATCAGACGCACGGTAATAATCATTTGGATGCCGCCGTTCCGAGTCTCCGTAGTCTCCCAAGCGAGCAGTGAGACCCTCAGCCACCATGCAACTATGGCATGCTATATCCCTGCAATTAAAAACATCACATTATTAACTTATTGTAAATAATATCAAATATTTATATTAATTCATACAGTTAATACAATCTAAAATAGAATGGATGAGCTTAAATCATCTCATTACCACCAAACTATGAAAAACGCACATTCTTACTGGGGAATTACTGCTTGTTGAATTATAGGGGCTATTTCACCGTTATTGTGTCTGTTTTTAAGAAAGAGTTTCAAAAATTAGGGATACAATACATTGCTGCATATATTTCACAATCATTTATAATTATTGAAAAATATTTTCTAAAATTACTTGCTGACCATATTGCACTTTGCAAACCATGAGTGATTTTCTAAAATGAATATTGAATAGTTTCGTTTTTTAAATGATGGAAATTTTTAAATTGGCCTTTATTGAAGGTGGTATAAAGATGAAAAAAATCGTAACATATATAATGAAAATAAATACTCACGGATGAATAATGTCCCTGGAATGCAAATATGCCACTGCCGACGCAATCTCACACTGGAATTTCAATGGAATTCCTTGCTCTTCCAATGATGATATTTTGGATTTGTTGCTCAACAGAAACTGTTTCAGATCACCCTATAACATTTAATTATCACACATATATAATATATTGTATTTGTGATATAATTACTGTATATTGTTTTATCATTTTTCATTCACATGTACCAAGGTATTAGTTATATTTTAAATATTATAAGATTTATAAGTTATTTTAATTTAGAAAACGAAAATGAAATTAAAATACTGTACATACAATTTCATTATTTAAAAAATGATAGTAATAAAATATTAAATGATATGAAAATAATAGTAAACTCATTCAATCGATAATTAGTAATTCTAACTAATGTTAGAGAGACTCAAGCCTGAACTGAATTCAAAGTCTTTTGTTACTTCATCCTCCTTGCGAGGTTTGTAAAATAAAAACAATGAAATAACAGTGTTATGATCGTTCATGCATACTTGTACAAGTTTACATGAGCATGTGTAGCCTCCTTTACAGTTATTTTTACCAATTTAAATATAAAAATTTGTCTTATACTCTTCTTTCAGTTATAATTAATTATTGAAATAATGACTCTTATTGTTTCATAGACATATAAATGAGAAACTGATTATTGCATATGAATGCAGCCCTATAAGTAAAAAGTATTCATTATGATACATATGTTAAAATACATTATAGTGGGTCAAGTATATTGAATTATAAATCAAGAGTTCATACAAAGATAAATATGTGTCAATAACTGGAATTTGAATGATTCATATTCAGTATATTGATAAACCTTCCCAACTGATAAAATTTTACACTCAACCAGCATCACATTACAGTACATTGACTCAGTCTGTTTGCTAAATGAATTAACTCTGTTATCACAGCTTACATTGCTTGATGACTAAAGGAATGGAGTCCTAATGGCATTGAGGATCTGTAGATGCCCATTACTACTTAATCTTTTTAACTATGGTAATAAAGTAATTCAAGTATTGATCCTTACCCAACCTTAATCCTAACCTTAAGTTTAATGCAACATCATAGGTATCGATAATAACTAATCAACTATAAAACAGATAAAACATCAAATCTCACATGCATGAGCGAACAACGCTGGCTAAATATATATTTGCATATATTATATACAATCTATTAAATTTGTACTTGAAATTGGTGCACTAATTTTTGTTTAATTTTGTAATTTGTAAAATGAGAAGAATAGTTTTATAATTAATATTTTTGACTGATGGTGCTTGATGAAAATTGATTTTAAATTCTAAATTATTTAAAACTGGTAAACTTCCATACGTGAAAATGGAATGGATCACATGTGGAAGTTTACCAGTTTTTAATAATAGTTTATATGTTCAATCATATGGGACTAATATCTAATTCATTCTTTCTCATCATTTGATTATGTGTTCAATTTTATTAGAAATCAGTGTCAACAAAGTATTTGATAAAAAGTTTCCATAAAAAATTCAATGTCAAATGACATTGCGCTACAGGTCACTTTACAATGAAATCTTCTTCAACGGAGTGGGTTAATGATGTAGACATCAAACTCACAGTCTTCATATTGTGGAAATGCATATCCATATTTGAAGGGGGCATGGTTAAATAAAAAGTGATACTACTTTACGGTTATTTAGTCAACTATTAAAAAAATATGCTAAAGTTTACCAAAATAGACTTGCACCAATTGAAAAATAAAAAACAAACAAAAGGTATTTCAAAATGGATATCATGTTTGTGCTAATACAAGACTGATAAAAATGACAATGTCTTGTGTGTGTGACCATACAAGAATTAAAATAGATAGAACATATCTCCATTGTAGTTATTATTCATCCATCCATGAAGCTCTCAACAACAGAGCAGTGGCAAGAAAAATAATTAAAAGACTTAAGACTGATATGTTTAGATGGATTCAATAAAAGATCAAGCAGAATCCTCCAGGCTGAAAGTCAATACCAACAAATCCAAAACAAGTTATATTATAGAACTATGATGAAAATCAAATTGTTTACCATAGGACAGAATTCAAAGAGGATGAGCCATGGATCCTGAGTGAGGTTTCTGCCTAGCATACTGAGGATATTCTCATGCCTCTGGTCCCTGTACACCCTACACTCATTCAAGAAAGTGCACTTCTCCTTAACGGAGACATTCTCATCGAGAATCTTCACAGCCACTTTTGTGACAGACGGTTTGCTGTCGTCCAATGATGACGTACTCTCTACATTTAAGGGCTGAGGCAGATTAACTGCTTCACCTTCAACAATCTGAAATAAAAAAAATTGGTAAGCATTTCAGAATTGTTCTCTTTTTTTTACCCGGTTATTAGTTTCCTCAAATGGATTCCTCCAGTTACCACTTTTTAACACCATGCTATCAACTCTCAGTGCTAATAATTTGCAAAATTTTCCCCTCTTCCGCAATTCAGCAATTGAAGTTGAAGTCTACCAACACTCTGACACAAAGATGATCAGCTTCTTTAGAGTGCATCATTCTTGAAAAATATGTTTCATCTCATCAGAACCGCTAAATTTTGATGGTTCTGTTAACATCTGGTTTACCATATGGGTAAGGGATTTCCAACGTGGGCACATTCAAGATTGTAAAAAATAGTGGCGGATCCAAATTGGATTTGCCCCGGGCACATGGTTGGGAGACCCTGATGTAGGTTTTACAGTTCACAACAGTATTTCACTTTTGAGTTTACAGTCCTCATCATCCATGCTGCTAACATAGATGGCTAACCTCTGGCTAATATTGGTCTGTACATCCCTGATAACTACCTAAGAAATCGAGAACATCAGCTGTTTTTCATTCCTAAAT
>JAGVSQ010006332.1:0-16517 GCA_022683975.1 Rhyacophila evoluta
GTCTTCCACCATGGCATGGTGACTTTCTCACAAAACATGAATCAAAAATATTATAAACAGTGGTATAATCGTTTCCTCCCACCATGTCATCTCATTTATCCATACCACTATCAGAGCCGGCTTAAGGTACCGGCAACACGTGTAGTTCTCCAAGGCTTTGTTGGGGCCCCATCAAGAATCTTCCAAAAAAATATGACTAAAATATTGCTTCAATCTGACTTTTTGGCATTGATGTACGATATTCTTTCATATTATCAAATAAATTCTTTATCTTTAGTAGTTTTCCCTGTGATTTTTTTTATAATTATGTATACTCAAAAGGGGCACCGAAATTGACCAAAGTTGGTGGCAACCAATCAGCGGGCTCTGATCACTATACAACATTTTGTCAGAAAACTCAATATATTCTCCTGATTCATGTCCTCTCAACAATAATCACAACCATATTATTCCATCGGTTACTATGAAATAAGATAATTATTTTTAAAAAAATTATTGATAGATTCACCAACACCAAGTAAAGAATTTATGTATTTAACAATAAGTTACCTAAAATAGGCTTTTACGGTCACTAAGCAGTTGATTTAACTATTGACGATGCTTTTAAAACGAAAATGATGTTGATAGTTAACACCGCGTACATCATAATAAAAAATTCAACACTAACCAATTCTGAACGTTATATTTCCGAGTTGGCATAACCTAGTATGGACCCGTCAAAATAATTCCAGATGTAACGTTTTCGTCGATGTACAAAATAATTGGTAGCTGTGATCCTGATTTCATTTTTTCACTCCGCAATCGAATGATAAAGCGGCTACTTTGTATTTTCAAACAAACAGCTGTTTCTCCATCGCAAAAGTAATATTTAAAATATCATCGCTAACAATGTTATTTGTTCCAGACATATCACACTATAGCAAATGTGTGAGCACGCATCCACATGCAAAGCTAGACTAATACAATTTATATATCATTAAATTCAACATCAAATTTCACGAAACAATAGTTCAGTGCTGCGAGGTACCCTGTGCAAATAGTTTTTTGAACCATCTGCTTTAGATTTTCATTGATATACATATAAGAATCTTAGATTTTATATGCAAACATCATAACACATGGAAAATAGTGACAAATTTATTTCAGTTTTCTAATTAAAAGCGTGGGTCACATTCAGGCGCCTTTGTGCAGCAAAACGGCCCTGATCGTAAATAAAATTAATTACATTTGCCGTGAAACATAACGAGGCATAATTATTTGAAATGAGTTAATATCCACATAAATAAATACTTCATAATTCCCTACCTAGGTTTATCTTTTGGCTGTATGAAATATTAGTCTGTGGGTGCGTGTTTTCATATAATAACATGTTTCTTAGGTATAGGTAAATGTTTAACTAGGAAGTCCATGCATGTTTTTTGTATCTATTGTAATTAATGTAACTATTTGATATTGCAAACAACAAAAGAAAAAAGGACCATTCAAAAAAGCTAGATAATCGTTGAGTATTGATTTCATGAACATATACGATTAATTTATAATAAATCCACAAAAAATTCTATTTTTCATAGGAGTGTAAATTAATAATGGAACCTCCGACGAGGAATTGAGTACCCTTGGAGGGATGCCTGATGAGTCGTGATCTGGCGGGCAACAAGTTTCTGTATAAGACTATCGGGTCGGTGAACCTGCGCGCATGCTAGTCGGGTCGGACACGTGGAATGGAAACCCAAAGCACCCCCCACCACCAACCACCCGCGAAACCTCACGCGCTAATATTTTTGGCGGGCACATGTTTATAAGTGGCCCCATGCAATGTATCGCAATTGACCCTTTGGCCTCCTATGTCGAGCTGGACTCGACAGTCCATATCTTACCCGTAGCTCATATGTCGAGCCTGACTCGACATTATACATTTAGTTAGAAAATTGCGGTGCTGATAGAACGCAAAATACAATCTATTGAGGAGCGCAAAGGATTAAGGTTCAGTATCAGAAATTAGAGCTGAATTCAACGCACTCAATAATTTACAATGGAATCAGATTGTTGGAATTATGGATTTACTCAATCGACTATTATTATCGGTAGATTTAAAAATACAACACAAAGTTAGCATAAAGCTTATTATTAACTTAATCATAATAAAGCCAGTTGTTTTACTTAATTAATATTAAAATTATTCTAAAAATTAGTAACCCATTCACAGCGGGACGATTTATAGGGAAATTGATGATCAGCGCGGCGATGTTTGACTTATTATTTTTGGCAAAATCTTACAACACTATATAAACGAAACTTTTTCAATTCACTACTTTTCTAGAAAAAAATATAAGAGATTATGAAACGGATATAAGTTAATTCATATAAATGATGAAATAAACTAAATTCTTCCTATTCTAGTAATAAAACAATCGAATAGTGTTCAGAATAGCGTAACTATAGAAATTTTATTTATTGTAAATTAATTCAAAATGTATTTAACCAACCTTTTCCGGTATACGTGCTAAAGGTAATGAATAGATTTTGAGAGAAATGTCTCATTATGAGGGAATATTCTCAAAATGAATTTATTTTATGTACAAGTTTTTTGTATATTGAACCATTTGGCATGCAAACGAGTGGAAAAAAATAATTTCAAAACTATTGAAAACAAAAATAAACATTCAAAAACATGTAACATGGTTATTTGTGTACAAAAAAATACTTGTTCAATATGTTCACTTTTAAATTTTGACATAGTGGAATAGGTTCACTTTGGAAATACCCCCCTCATATATGCTCAGCGTAGCGATGACTAGATTCGCTTGGGCATCATATGACGCCAGCTGTGACTAAAAGAGTTAAGGTGATACATACTCATTTTCATATGAGAGAGAAGATATATCATAAGTTTCTTCAAATAATGACGGTCAAATATTCTTTGCGAATTATTCGTTGTGATGACTATGAAGATTATACTCAGGAATTAATACAAGAAAACGAACAAATTTACTTCATACCAAAAAAAATCCTAAAAATGATGATACAATTTCAGTGGCTAAAAATATAACACTAGTTCCAATATTTTCACTGTACGTCACTAAAAGTTCCGTTATATTGTTGAATTAAATTATAATATTATAGTTGTGTATCCTAACAATCAATATTTTAAGATCCAGTCCGCTACTGGTTGTTATTTTTCCAGGTTCCATAGTTATCATAATGAGCGAATTTCGCTATCTTGGACCCGGTAGTATTTGATTTTAAGCTCGAAATATCCCGAAAAACTGGTCCAAAATGAGATCCCAAATAAACTCGTTATTTAAAAAAAAAATACAAAACCAGTTGTTAAATGTCAACGTACAGCGCCACCATGCTTAAAATAATTATAATGGTAGATCTGTACATACTTCAAAATTAAAACATACTGAAAATACCAAACAATACTACATTCTCAACAATTTCGCATTTCATAAAGATTATTCGCAATTTACTCACGAAGCTATTAAGGCATTAGATGAGTACAGCAAAGAGCTAAATTACAGAAGAGAATCAAATCAATACGCACTATACTTAGGCTTTGACTATCGTGAAAAGCTCACTCTATAAATACACAGCGAGCTTTTGTTCTCACGTAACTTAAAACTGCAACCGTTTCATCTTGTCGTCATCCATCAAACAAAGGTGAAGTAATGACATACTATTGATAAGATGAAAGTATGTCTCACGTCATTAAGAAATGAACATAAATTGAGAAAAACAACTGATTCAGAATGTCAGCGGTTATCATAACGCCATTTTAGGACAAGACTGTTGTGTATATTAAAAATGCTGGAATAAACTGACGACGTATTTTATTAATTGTTTTTGGTCACAAATATAAAAGTGCTGTAATTTAATTTATTTTTCACGTGCATTAAAAATACAGGTGTTCATTTTGTAAAAGTTTTATTGAAGTGAGACAAAAAAGATATAAGTTTAAGATAGCATCAATGATAATCATAATAAATATGATAATATGATTTTTAAATAATGTAAGATTTTTTTACTATGTCCGCTCTTTAAGTGGAGTGCGTGTATCTCCGTAATGCGAAGACTTATATTAATTAGAAATTGTTTTTTTTTTGCAAAAATTGGTTGTTAGTCAATTACTAAAACCATTAGGCATCGGGGAATATTCAATGTACAACCCCCGTAAGACATGAAGAACTCATTAAACACAACAGTTTGGCAGTATTACTTGTACGATATATATGTATCACAGTAGATAAATATACACGAAAGAGTTCTATTTCGGTCCAAAAGTTAAAAAAAAACACTATTGGAGATAATATTTGTTAATAATAACATTGTATTAATATTTCTTTAATACATATGAATCATATTTGAAAGACATTAATCTTATATGAAATGTATATAGTATTAAACAAACCAATTGAGAAAAGTGATATCGCACCGCTATAACCGAGTGGATGAATTAAGCACGTACAAAACGCGTTCAAACGCAGTACAAAAATAATGAAGAATCTAAAAACGCAGGGCTGCACGCTGGAAAAATGGCTAACAACCAGTCCACATAAACAAAAATTTGTAGATATTTTTTTCAAATTTAGACGAATTAATACTATCGTGTAAAATTAAGACGTTCATAGAAAATTATAAGGATAGGTTACCCTGCAATATCTTATGGCAGGGATTTCCAAGCTTTTTCCTACTGAACCTCCTAAAAAAATCCGCGCCCCGGGTTGGAAACCGCTGTCTTATATAATAGCTAAGGTGTGGTAAGTCAACATCCTAATTGTTAACGTGGAAGCATGATCATCTTGAAAGTATGAAGTATCGATTTGAATTATCTAATATAATTCAAGTAATCTCCAACGAAAGCAGATAAACGATTAAATAAAATACCAACTATATTCTAACTCGATTGCCGAATTTTCAATAAAAATTACACTTACGTCATTTATCATTACCATGATATTGAAAACCGAACGTTGTAAATCTAATTAATAATATTTCTTAGAAAATTTAAAAATCGAACGTTGTAATTCATTTAAATTCAATAAACACAGAAAAAAATATACAAAATTAAGCCCAAGATTTTATATTACAGATCTCCCCGGGCTACTAAAATGGCGCTTCGCAGGAATTTCACACATCCGAATAAATTATAATTTAAAACGAACCATCATCTGGTACACATGATGAGCTCCCGATTATCCAATCAAGAAATTAATATAAAATAAAAAGACGAATCAGGACAGCGCCGAAGGCAGCTCAATCAATCGACTTGTCAAGTTTTTAACAACAAAAATGGATGGGACCATAGAACTGTTCAACGAAAACGATGGTAAGAATAAGTAAAGCCTCTTAAACTTGATGAACATTGGAATTTCGATGGTTTTAATTCAACGGTGGATTGTGACGGAATGAATCTTTCTATAAAATCGAATCCAATTAAATTCTTATTGAATATTTAGTCAAATCGATTGGTCAACTTCGTGGAAAATATTCTTGATCTAAAATCTGTAGCAACATATGGACATGATTAAATATACGATGAATAGGAACTTAATATCCTACATGATTATATAAACTTTTGAAAAAATGCAGATAAAAATCTTTTCGTAGTAAAATTCAAGCGGAATCCAATGGAAACTGGTTTCCATATAAAGAACATAAAGCATCGGTGGTCGAATATCACGAATATCGGTATTATTTATCATGGGTGATTTCAAGAAGAGAGGAGAGCGTGGAGGCTATGGCTTTAACATTTCGGATTTAATTTGTATGCAAGTATTTATTTGGATTTTACACATTTAAAGAAAGTCAGATCTAAATACAGTCATATACACAATACAACAAGGCATTCCGTCAGACTATGAATTATGTACCTTAAAAACATTTCGTTTCATTATAACGTTAAAAAATGATAACACCGTGTTACACATATTCGCAAAAATAAGGATTTTAACAAGCACATGGAAGGTTGATAAATTAATAAGCTATTTCTAAAATATTTATGGTACTACATAATTGTATAATATGTACAACGTTAATAAAAATAAGCGGTGACTCAATTGTGTACATCTACGTACTTTTTGTAAGTAGATGAACACAATTCGACAGAAGACACTCTTCTTCAATCGAAATGGAAACGATAAAGAGAGATAGTTGGCATGTGTAAAAAAACAGAAGCATTGAAGGAGCGAACTGAACTTCCTCCTTTCCTAGTCTGCTCCGACTTTGTGAAGGTGACCACTCGAATATTGGAGTAAATATATGAATCACCACAACGTAGACTTCATGAAAATATCCATGGATATCCAGTCTTACATCCTTCATTTTCTTTTTGTTTCAATTTTGCAGCTGTGGAATGCATGGAATTAATGCAGCCTAGGTCACAATGGTTTTATATGCCGATCATTTATTGGTAGCAGTAGATTCTCATCGTTTCTAAATTAATTATTCTTTCTAATGCATAATACACAGTTTTCTTTTTATATTTTCGTTAAAAATAATAATGTCCGAGTACGATTAATCTTTAAAAAACTAATTACATTTGACAAAGCGTAAGTGCATTAGTTATAATTCGGATATAATCCAAGACCATCACTTTGTTAACACTTGCTCCCGTCGCGAGTTCTGGAGTACGCCATTACTTACAAACATTCAAGCGACTGTCTTTTGTGTCAATACATTGCACCCGTACATACCCAACTGCAAGTTTTGTAAGACTACATAAATACTGTGTGTACCACCTCACCGCCAGATGCTGCGGGTGAATTGACAATTCGCACTTGCACTAAAAATACTTCAGATTCTCTCCGACTCGTGCTCTCCAACTTTTCAGTGTCTCCTTTTAATTCTTAATTAATAATTAAAACTAAAATAAGAAAGTGTAACATGCACATTACTTAAAAAAATCGTTTTTATCTTGAACCTTAGACGAGCATTATAGTAAAAAAAACTTTTAGAATGTCTTTAATGAATGAAATTATAAATTTTATTTCCTTTCTAATTAGTAATAACAAGTAACGTTTGTATAAGACGATGATTGGAATGAGATTTATATGGTATATAAATATAAAGACCGGTTTCGTCGATGAGGACACTTTCAACTAAGAGTAGAAATGTTTAAGCAGGTCATATTTTTACGGATATGTCAGTATCTAATATTTTTCTTATGATAAAATTAAACATAATATATGTACTAAAATTATGATCATAATTTCGACATAATCAGAATATATGCCAATGAACTATCAAATATATAATTTAAACGATTAAAATAGATAAAAAATAAATACTCATGCAAAAACGGTAGTTCAAAGACATTGCTGTCTATTGAAAGAAAATATACTATTTTACAAATCCGGTATTAATATATAATAAATGTAAAAAATATGTGAAAACTTGTCATGGGTTGACTCGTGCTTTCCTTATGATGGCTTTCCACCGGGAATTTACGGTATACAATATTACAATAACTACATAATATATAAGTTATAATAGTATGTATTGATGCAATTTAATATACCCCCCGCCCTATTTGCAGACTCAAAGAGATGGGCATGGCCATATTGACCTACTTTGAAGAAATTCCCGCCTTTTACGATAGATTGGCTACAGAAAGGAACCCTACGAACAGGACATCCTCTATGACTTATAGACAGGTAAAAAGACCTAACGAATTAGATGATGCCTAAATGTGCCTATTGGAATGTGGAACGAATTACGGTACCTGCGGAAAACAGGGTATTTATTTGCAATACATATTTTGAGATTAATAAAGAAATGTTATATCGCTTACCAGGAGGCTGCGGAGGATGTGGTGGTGGGTGTGGTGCTGGAGGCAGCGGATGGACATGAGGCAGTGCGGGCGGCATCAGAGGCTTTAGCGCCGGCGGTGAGACGAGACCGACGTTGCTGACGACGATTGGCGAGGAGGGCGGCGAAGGCGGCGAGTTCCGAGGGCTGATGGGCGAGTCTGAAGGCGCGCGCGCGGGCGGCGCGACAAGCTCGGGAGCCGCCGGGGGCGCTCTGGCCTCGACGCCCCGCGGTTCCACCCCGACCCCCGTCACCTGCGCGCGCGCCTCGTCCTGGGCCTGCGCCCGCCTCAGAGCCGTCTGCAGGGCCATGACCCTCTGCCTCTCGGCGGTCAGACGGCACTTGTCGCAGTTGCAAAATCTGTATTTGCAGTACCTCTTGTGGCCTTTGAGAGCGATCTTGAGGCGATGGTTGCGACAGCGAGCGCAGTTGGGCGGCGTCCTGGGGCCGGCGCCAGCGCCACCCGCCGCCGAGCCCTCCCGCCACCCGCCGCCCGACGCGGCGGGCACCATTCCTTCAGTGCATGCCGCCTCCACCGCTCCCGGTGGATATTCTGATTTGAGCTGAATTTTTCCGCAGTTTGTCCACGGCCTGGTCACCGCTTCCCCGGGTGGCTCTAGTCCATGCGCCCGACTTCTGTCGAGCGGCGGAAGCCTGTCACCCTACACAATTCTTTCGCTGCGGATCTCGAAGTCGAAGGATGAGAACGGGACGGAGAACGTCTTCAATAATATACCAGCGACAGCTTTCTTCGCTTGCCGGAAGTAAGCGAGCTAATAAAACTTCCGCTTACTACAAAATATACAGAGATATTGTTAAACTAATAGAAAATACTTTTGTTTAGTATTGTCGAATGTGTCCCTCAATGGAATCGAATCGATTCGCCTTCTGATAGTTGGCCGAAGTCGCCAAATGGTCGAAGGATGCAAATACACGGCGGTTGCATTCGAGCGGACTAATTTTAAAACTGCAATCTGCCCGCGCGCATTAAATGATGCAGTCGGATCTTCTGTTTACAACGCCGGTCGGCGAAATCGCGCACGCCAACTGCGCAAGTTTTTATTTAGATTACGGTATGAGAGAAATTTAGAGTACCTACAATCGTTCGCTAACAGTTCATAATCAGAAGTGTGTTCGCTCCGACAAAAACGCACGAGTGATAAAAAGAAATATACAGGATTAAATTCGATAAAACAATCGTATACAATTCTGCTCCGTGTCCTCGACAGAGGTTAAGATAATGAAAAATGTCACTTTATAACAATTCAGTTTGAATATTATGATTGAATATAATCGAAACTGGTGCAATTAAATGTTCATTTCACTCTTTCCGTTGCGCTTAAATTGCACACGTGCGAATGGGACGGCTATACGAGTAGACGGATAAAAAATACAAATCTGACAGTTGTAAACTTTTGACAGCCGGTCCACGTGTTTTGAGGAAAACGCGCGAAATTTTGTGACTTCACTCTATAAAACACTTTTAAGCCAGACGGAAATTACAGTTATTAATAGAAACAGTTCATAAAATTAATTATTTTGTATTTAAATTATGGAAGGAGTTTTGTTTGTAAAATATTGTTATTTTATTTAAATATTTATCACACCGCGGATGTATACGTAATAATCTGAATTAGACAGAATTAAATAATGTGTGTCAGCTTAATCAGTGCACTGTCAGTCCAGCGAAATAGATTATTTTATCAACTATAAAGAAACAAAGTTCACTTTATAAATAAGTTCACAAGTGAGGTAAAAAGGCGAGCTCTCTCAAGTTGACAGTTGTAGTCCATTCACTCAATTGATCGAGTCAAGGCGATCAGCCCACATTTATTAATTCTTCATTACACTTTGTAAATATTTTTAAAAAGAACACCAGAATACTACTGGCCACGATAAGTTCATAAATTATTTTCACAATTTTTGACAGTTGTCGCGGTAAAAGACGGATTTGAGAGTTGATAATTTGTTAGTTTTGCCGAGTTTCGTATCGTTGTATATCTGATTATCGAGTATTTGCAAACTGACTGACCGCCAAGCGTGCCGCGATGCGAATGACGAGTAAAGACGTTTGTCAGGCAGCGTTGTGTGAGAATTCGCTGCACATGCAACACTGGATGCGATCTGTATAAGTTTGCGCGTCGTCCGTAGCGGTGTGCGACTGCATACAATATTTTGCACTGTGTGCGATCCGCATTGGTGTGCGTTTAATATGCAATGGTATAGTATGCAACTCTGGATGCAAACGGTAACAGTGTTCGTGCGGTGGTGTACGGATGCATTTAGCGGTATAGTGGTGGTAGCCGATTGCACGCTTCTGTCAGTGTGTGGGTGTATGGGAATACTCACCGATCGCAGGATCTTTGTTCATATTCGAATGATTCCTATTTAAATTTAATTAATTTTAAATTTCGAATATCTTACCACTGTCACCTCTATTTTATTATGATTATTGATTATGTATATCACTATACACCTTTATCAATTTTTACTCAATTATTTGTTTCTACAATGTTTTGAATTTATATCACAGAAGGAATTAATCGTGGAAACTTACCATTTCCAAAAAGAATTCTTATATAACCGAATCTTATAAAAATATTAAATAATAATAGAAAAATGCATGCTATAGTTTTATTGGACCTGAATTTCAATCACGATACCATTTGAAATTTGGGCACTTTTCACAACGTACAATTCCTATTCTATATAGATCCATATATCTCGAAACGCATATAAAGGGAAGAAGTATGTGAAAAAAATGATATCTTTTATAACTTAATATATTATTTCCAAGAAAACGAATTTCGGTCCAGAAGTAAGATATTGTACAAGTAATATTTATATTTTGATGAAATTTTATTGAAAATTAAACAATTATAATTCGATATTAAACTGAAATTTGGTAATACACCTTTTATGATATTACGGTCTTATGATATTATGATATTACGGACAGGATCTTTGTTCGAACACAGACCGAAAATCCAGAAGGCTTCTTCGGCTGTTATCAAACACTGTTATCTTTTTATCAGTGCAAGACCTGATAAGAAATTTTTATTCATTTATATGCAAAACCGTTTTTATAATCATTTATACATAATATTGCAAGAGTCTAGTGTGCGATAAGAGTGCAGATAACTTTACTTTGACATTTTTAAATTTATTGTGACACGTTTGGTCATTTATTTATCTAAGAATCAATATAACGATTAATCAATTGATTGCGAACACACATTTTTAGTGTCATAATCGTGTCTGATACGAGTTATATAATTTGAATGTCGTCTGCAGAAAGTCGGATCTTGATTGTTTTTAATATTTCAATGTCACCCAATATAAGTAATTAAGCCCAGACTGTCTAGTACTAGTCTAAGACCGTCACCGTATCGTGTACTTGAATACTGATTCTGAAAGTATAATAAATGATCAAAGGTATCTCTGTGTTTAATTGCAATGAAAATGCGGCTCACAGAAACACGCGAGCTGGGAAATCGAATTGAAAATAAAACTTTTGATAAGATCTGTAAGATAAAACTTCAATAAACGAGCCAGATATAGCCCCAAGAAGAAAATGTGGTAATAGGAATGCATTTAAAACTAACGAAATTATACAAGTGGTACAGATTACTGGAGTAAAATAAAAACCTCTTATTTCTGGGAGGAAGCTGAGCATCATACTATAATCTGAATATGAAGAATGTAGTGTTAGAAGACAGCTGTTGTACCAGGTACGCCCTTTCGAGCATATCTATACCGTAGCGTAATGAACGTTAATCAAATTCTGAAAACCTCTGCTCAAGTGGATATGCGTGGAGATGAGAATATTGAATGGCCAGATGATTCATTTGATCTGTATATTAGATATAACTGTGATACTGATATACTGATATTTTCCCGCTTGCCGCATCGTCGCTATATGATTGGTTTGTCCAACTGTCAAATGCTCAGATGATGTAAAACATTATAAATATATTAATGTATCTGAGCTATATTTGAAGTCATATAATTGGTATATAACAAGATAATAGAATTACGGTACACATTACTATCTAACTAATAGAAATTACACGTTGTTTTTCAAATCGCGCTCCGTGCATATTCGATAAACCAATCCCCAAGCGACGGTATGTCACCATAAATTTCCTAAAAATCAATCAATTATCTCGCTTACAACTAGCGACATTATTACTGACATTAGCGTTCAATCTGAAAACCTTCTTATTTATGGGTGTTTCATTTTTGTGTGCCTAAAGAAGGGTCACATTTAATACACTAATTACCCATTACCATAGAGCTATGATTAGTATGAATTATTAGTGAAAAACCTAGCCAAAGTGTTGACTCATGTTAAACGACTTATAAAAAGCAACAGTTAATTTTTTACATCATTTTTTGAGTGAAATATAACTAGCTTATCCATAATTAACTTAATATAAGTCATTTCAAAAGATCAATCAGTGATTGTAATATATTTATAAATGAAGGTAATCAGTTTATGATGAATACGATTATTTATTTCCATATGGAAATATTTATCTTACGAGAGAAAACAAATATTTGTCACGAGTTGTACCTTGATAGAACTGAAAAAAACAGAGTTGCTCTGTAGTTTTACGGAACAGTCATCGACGTAGATAATATAATCATTATTAGTTGAGTCAGGTCATTGAAAATTTTCTTTTCCTTCTTTGTGTACATTGGTATTTTGACTGACTTTGATTAAGTAATATTGGTCCCGTACGGAGTCCTATCAACAAAGTTTACGACACGGAGCGAGACGGCGGGCGGAATGGGGTGGAAGGTGGTCGCGAAGGGGGCGGCTATTGCTGGGCAGTGGGGGGATCATGGGGGAATCGGTTGCAATGTTATGCGATTTTGTTCGCCGCCGCTCAACACTAAACTGATTGTGCAGTTGTGTCTGTGCATTTGAGACTCCTCCCCAAAGGTGAGCTATTGAATGAATAATGTATATTTTAAATAAATGTTCGAAACAAATGCCGCTCACCAAGGATATTTCGGGCAAATTATAATCGTTGACAAGAAGAATATTGCTTAGCTGTTTAGCATGATGGCTTTATAACCCGTGAGTCTCCGAGTCAAACCTCGCAATTGTATTTTAATTTCCACAGATAATTATCGAAGTTGTTTTTGGATTCAGTGCATTTACACAAGTGTTTTAATTTAAGCCGATTATTTTATTATATTTAAATGTTTATCATTCACAGACCATTCCTTTTTCAATCTTAATGTTAAATTTAGATACTAATTCGGCATTTGCAGTCAATATTCAGTTGAAAGATAGTGGATTAAGTTGTATACATTACGATTATCGAAAAAAATCTGTTTTGAAAAAACTGACGGTTAGTCCTTATTCCTTTCCATAGACGATGTAAGTAATATTTTCTTTAGATAATAATAACAATTGAACCTGTGATTGATAACTGTTAGTAGTTAATTTAGCTAAAATAAAAAATACTATATTCTTGTATTGTAGTTAAGTAAAAATAATTTAATAAAATATACCGTATAATATATCCAGAAATTGGTCTGTCGCAGGAGGAGTTGCAGGCACTATACAATTGAATTGATTATAATATTGTCCTCTTCCTTCCTCGATTATCTCAACTCTACGCTGGTTATGTGCTGCCAAGGAATGATTCTAATTAAATCGGTTATATAATATATCGCTGTTGAGTTGAATTGAGTTTGGGTTCTCCCGTGTGACAGTTTTGTCAAAACGGTTCTTTTGCATTTTCCGTTTCTTTATATAAATTTTGACCACGTAGATTGGTAAAGGCTTTACGGTTAAGCCTCTAATGTTCCTTGTGTTATAAGACGTGTATTAAATATAATTGCAAATAGAAAACGCCGATGTCTTGCATTAATAAGAAGCAATTTTTTCACTCTGCTGTAAAATTTCAATTTCGTCATACTGTAGATTTTAACAGCTCAATGACAATATTAAATTTTCCGTTCAAAGCATTGACTTGAATCGTTTTCTGAGTCACTTTAAAGATATTTTATTTCTTTTAAGCTTCCGTTTAAGAGAAATAAAATCTGACACTTATTATTGCTAACCCCGTGAACTGTAAAAAAAAATCTCACCATTTAATTGGATTCTTGCTTGCCAATTTTTTATTTTATTCATGTTAGATTAATGTTCAACTGAGTGTCTGAGTGTATACTATGAATATATATACTATTGATCATAACACATGTTTGAAACAAATATATATTGCGTATTAAAATACTTTGTAGGTGGAATCTTTTCAAAAACGGAGTAAATAATTAGGTACTTATTTTTCCACAGAATATATTAATTGTAAATTTGAACAGTCAGCTTTCGTAGTTGCGATACATATTATATGCGTGTGGTTGGCAGCGCGGTATAGTGGTGTATGTTTTATGCACCTGTTCGTATACGGTCGGCGACTAGGTGTGTGCGTTGTGTGCTAGTAGTGGTGTATTGCGTGAGCGACACGTCTAAGTCGAACTAAGATTGTTTGTAATTTGAATGGGGAACAAGTTATGCATAATTTAAGGATTTTTATCAAATTGTTCTTTTTTTAAACGATTACATCTTGGCCTCGATTTTTCGAATAAATAATTCATTGACCTTGATTTTATTCCCAATTTAAGAACTTCATTCGATTTCTTTCGTATATTTATGAAACCCTTTTGAATTTGATCAACTTCGATGATTTCGAAAAAAATCTGTGAAAACAAAATATTTTTTATGATTTACAATTTATTTTTATATGTGACCATTTTAATAATAAATACATATAAGTACTGAAAATAATAATCGCGCGTGTGCATCTTTCTATATATATGTTGAAGCGCATGTAATTTATTTAATGTGGTAAAGAATAAATACTGTATAAATTAAGTTGGTTTTGTTAAGGAACTTCGTTGACAACCTTTGCGTGCATGTAAAACTATAATAATTGATTTTCGCAACATCTTTTTATCTTATAAATGAAAAAAAAATTCCCTAACATCTGAAAATTCTATTTTGAAAGCAACATAAAAAGATTTTTTTGAAAACAGATTTTACGTATACACCTGTCACTACAATTATAATAAGCATTAGACAAAGAAGACACAAAGAAGCCCGATTTAAAATAAATATAAAAAAAAAATACTAGTGTACTATGCGTACATTTTTTTAGTTTCATTATTATTAAAAAAACATTTTCCCTCCAAAAACGAGGCCGTCCATTTTTTGTTAGGTTAGGTTAAGAGTAAGGTAAGTAAAGGTTCTTCGAAGATTTACTGCTAAGTACGCGACCTGCGTTGTTTTTTTCACTCGTAATTAAATGGTCCCCGATAACATAAAACCTCGTAAACTCTACCACGTCTGGTGATTTTTTTTCCTTTTACCAAAATATAATAAAGTGACAAATCTGTTTGGATTTCAACACATGATTAAATAGATAAGTTTAAATACAAAAGTGAATAAACCATTACCGTCAATTAGCTGGTTCAAATTGGTTACATTTCATTAAAATGTTTTTATTGAACCTACTTGACGTGATCCGTAAACATTTTACTGTAATAACTTGCATCTTCAATATTTAAAAGCATGTCATTATATGGATAACCGCATTAAATTGTCATTCACTTTACACCAATTTTTAACCTGTTAGCTGCATACCATTCCACGTGCGTATAATGTAGATACGAGTGAACAATAATCACTTTGGTCACTATCATCTAGCTATGCCAGTATATTTTTTCAGACATTTACCGAGCGCAATAACTTTAAAGAATGCTAGGAAATTGCGAAGAATTCTTTTAGAGTGCACTAAAGTATGTGAAATAATGAGAATCTACTGTTCTAAATATTAATTATATCATGTATGCGTTGAGTATATACAAACTGGTTTTAACACAAAACGTTCAGGACCATTAACAAACATGTTCAAGCTTAGCAAATATTCTATCAATAACAGTTTGAAAGTTTCAAAAGTTGGTAACATTGACACTTGCAACTCATAAAATTTCAATAGTAAAGCATCGTAAGCCAGTAACAACTAAATTACAAACGGTTACTAGATTTTAAAATTGGAAAGCTGATCTATCTGATTATGTCCATATGTAATATTTAAATATCCGTGTATGATATTAAGATTTGAACCAATAAAGAAAATATAATCAATATTTAATATCTTTTATAAAGAAATGCCTACCTAATTCCAGATATAGAAATCTCTTGGTTTTATTTATACAAACAGTTTGGAATCCTTGCAACTGAACCCTTCTCTGTTTTTGTTTTAAGGCCCTTTGGTAAAATGTTTGAGAAGCGTAGCATCATTATCATTTTCACCACATATTACAACTTTGCTCGAGTTGTAAAATAGAAGATGCTTACAGCATGCAAATTATGGAAGATGAGCGATGAACTGGTTGTGTTAAAATATGATTTCACATACCTGCTGGATACATCAGAACAACCGACTAGAGAGAGTAAAATAACTACATCTATCATGGGCAAGTAATACATAGGCACTTCAAGCACTGTGTTTCGTTTTGCGTACGTCCAGGATCTTTTCAGATGTTACAATACTCAAAATTCTATAAATTCATTAGTTCGAAGCAGGTTAGAGAATGGATCGGTTGTTTGGGCCCGTAGTCAGTAGAAATGGTGACCAGACAATTGCGCACATGACATTTGCTCACATGACATTTGCTCACATGACAAT